>PIJE02001474.1:95054-110627 GCA_002895965.2 Coryphaenoides rupestris
ACGGACACACGACACTCATGCACGCACACCGTGCCAGACCATGTGTGTCACATACACACAAACATGCATACAGAAACACACACGTGCATAGAAACACACACACACACACACGCACACACAAGCACACACACCCGGCATGTGGTGTAAACCCTTAACATACAGCAGAGTTATTCAGAGAGCTCTGCGTGGAAACAATCAGAGGCTCTGGGGGGGCCAGAGGCTGACAGCAGGGTCTTTAAGACCACCACCCAATCATTAGTCTGGCCCCCTGGGGACCCTCTGTGTGGGAGTCAGCACAGGATGCTGTGACGGAAGACACACACACACTCACACACACACACACACGAAAACACACACACACACACACACACACACACACACACACACACATAGACGAATGGATGGATGAATAGATAGATAAACAGACAGACAGACAGACAGATAGACAAACAAACTGAGAGAGAGAGAGAGAGAGAGAGAGAGAGAGAGAGAGAGAGAGATGGATAGCTAGATATATTTTGGATTGAAATACATGTTTTATTGTGAAGGATAGAGAACGGTGACCGTTTATCATTTATTTAAAATATGAGACAATTAAACAAAAAAACAGAGTTGCTCATTATCCAAACATAATGTATGCTCTTTTAGTCTCTCATTTAAGAGCTCAGCACATTTGCACATTATATTATGATATCCATAATTCAGTAAATGTATACAAATGTGAACGGAGTATGTATTACAAAATGCTACAGAACAGATCTGGAATTGAGATTAAAAGACTAATTCCTAATTGGCAGAATATTAGGCTGGAACTCAGAGCGATGTGATTGGTGAAAACGGGCGTCACTTGAGCCCTGGCTGTCTTACCATTGGTTGAAATGTTAAGCATTTGTATAGTTTTTCACATTAATGTGATTGAATTCATTAATGATGTGAACATGAAAGATACTATTTCTGTCAGAAGTCACACATGTCATAGATTCAACCATTTATTGCATCACCAATTAACTTCACAGAGTGTCTTTAATTGACCCCCAATTAGTGGACATGCAGACACTGTTGCATAATGATCTAATAATGGGTTAAAAAAAGGGACAGTTTTCATTTTATTGTGTCATTAAGTAGAAGTCTACATTCAACACTGTGTCATTTTAGTCTGCTCTCTACATATTCTCCAAATCATCACACATTTACTGTAGTTTCACATTTAGCAATATATTGTCTAACAATCGCCCGACATTAAATACTATAATAGCTTCTGGATCGGCCCCAGTGGGATGGTCGAGACAATCAAACACTATAAAATAAAAGGAGAGAACATTAAAGCAGTGGAGTCATAAGTCATGAATACAATCCAAAGAAATATCACATATGGACTTATAGCCTTTATATCAAATTTTTATACTTCTCTGACATTTGAACCCTCGACACTTTAAATTCTTCCGTTTCTGCTTCTTGCACCAGACCAACTCTTGCCCCATAAAGACGGATGAGACTCACAGGCAGTTTTCTTTCATTGCACATCTCTCTCTCTTATCTCTCTCTCTTATTAACACAAACAAAAATATTATCACAGACATAAATGTGTTACTAAAACATATTCCTGCCCCTGCATTACATGCCAATGTGTTCTACCAGTTACATTCTTTCAGTTTCAACTTTACAGTACGCCTGTGCCCAGCGCAGGCAGTGTGCTGAATATGGAAAAATATATTATTAATATGATGTTGTTTTTTAAAATATAAAAAAAAACAACATCATATGTGAAATGCATTAAACCCATATGTTAAAACTAACATGAACTTTCTTGCCTACATACAGGCTATCTTGTCCCCTAACTCGGCGATCTATAAACCAACAAACAAACCCAATTCTCTTTTTTTTAATAATGGGGACACCAACTAACCAACCAACAACCAACAACAACAGTCATGACTCTTCATCATATGAGCACATCATTTATCAATAGATTTACAGGGCGAGCAAAAGCAAAGTCTTAAGACGAGGACTGGAAACACACACACACACACACACGCACAGAGTGAAAGAACTCTCGGGAAAGCAGCTAAAAAAGGTCATCTCTTCGAAAGTATGCAGCGTGCTCAACAGCGCATCCACAAATTCTTGCTTATTTTGTTCTGAAAATTATATGTTGTGTCGTGTTCCCGTCGACCGTCTTCTGGAGAGTTCATGTCTGGCGAGTGTCTCCGCAGAAGAGGCCCGAGTGTCTCGCTGTCTTGCGGTGACGCTGTCTGGGACTCGCACGTCAAGGAGTGCTCTGTGTCTGTCAAGTGCAACAGGAGACGTTCGGTTTGTTCCCCGAGGGCCTCAGGGCCGTGCCTGAACCGTAGCCGTCGTCCAACAGCACCTTCTTAGTGACCTCTCTGTGACGGACAAATGGATCAGAAGTTTAGAAGAAAAAAAAGAACACTCCGGTAGTCATTGTCAGAGTGTTACTGTAATTGAACGTTTGTCCAGTAGAGGACAGTGAAGGACAACAACACTGTGGTCGCCTGGTCGTGTTGTTACGCTTCACTGCCCTCTAGTGGCCGAATGTTGCGTTTCTCTGCCTTCTCTGCTTAAATTCCATCGTTTAGTTGACCACAAGTCTTACCTGGCCAGGTGTAGCACCGCCTCCAGGACATTGGAGCCGTCCTTAGCGCTCGTCTCACAGAACAGAGCGCTGTACGTCTGTTGAAGGTACATTGATAAAAATGTAATGGAAGATTATTAGTTGATTCGTCAATATAAATTGTCAATAGTTTTCGTTCGTGACTGTTTATCTGTTAAACAACACCGTACCATAATGGGTTGTCTCAGTGTGTGTGTGTGTGTGTGTGTGTATAAATGAAGCATGTGTGTCTGTATGCATTGTCGTGTGTGTGTGTATAAATGACAGTATGTGTGTATGTGTGTGTGTGCGTGTGTGTGTGTATAAATGACAGCATGTGTGTCTGTATGCATATGTGTGTGTGTGCGTGTGTGTATAAATGACAGCATGTGTGTCTGTGCATGCGTGTGCGTGTGTGAATAAATGACAGTATGTGTGTGTGTGTGTGTGTGTGTACATGTGTGTATAAATGACAGCATGTGTGTGTGTGTGTGCGCGTGTATAAATGACAAGCAGGTGGTGTGTGTGTGTGTGCGTGTGTGTGTGCGTGTATAAATGACAGCATGTGTGTGTGTGCATGCGTGTGCGTGTGTGTGTGTATAAATGACAGCATGTGTGTGTGTGAGTCTGTGTGTGTGTGTGTGTGTGTGTGTGTGCATGTGTGTGTGTATGCATGTGTGTGTGTGTGTGTGTGTATAAATGACAGCATGTGTGGTGTGTGCATCTGGGTGTGTGTGTGTGTGTATGGTGTCTGCGTGTGTGCTGTGTGTGTGTGTGTGTGTGTATAAATGACAGCATGTGTGTGTGTGTGTGTGTGTGTGTGTGTGTGTGTGTATGCATGTGTGTGTGTGTGTGTGTGTGGTTGTATAAATGACAGCATGTGGTTGGTGTGAGTTGTTGTATGTGTGTGTGTGTGTGTGTTGTGTTTGGTATGATGTGTGTGTGGTGTGCAGTCTGTGTGTGTGTGTGTGTGTGTGTGTGTGTATGCGTGCGTGTGTGTGGGTAGCTGTGTGTTGTGGTGTGTGTGTGTGTATGCGTGTGTGTGCGTGTGTGTGTGTGTGTGTGTCTGTGCAGATCCTACCATGGCTAGCTTCTCTCCGTAGCTGGTGGGGACACAGCCCACCCCCTGCTGCTGCCTCATGTCAGACTTGTTGCCCACCAGCATGATAGGGATGCCATCGTGAGCCAGGTCCTGAGGAGGAGGAGGAGGAGGAGGAGGAGGAGGAGGAGCACAGGAGAGACCGCGTGAAACCAGGAAGTAACTCAAGTGACACACGCAGTAACAGTCCGCCTGACTGTTGACTCGGGTTCCCATGACGACGGACATGCAGAATAATAATAATAATACATTAAACCCTCAGAGGTCTCGGTGCCTCGCGGACACGAGGCCTAAAGGGCTTTGAGAAGAACAAACTTAACGCCCAAGCTTACAGTACATCAACATAGTGGCGTGCAAACACACGAGACACACAACAAACAAACAACAACACGAAACAAAAGTACAGACTAAATACGACTTGAAATTAAAGACTTGCCTTCGATTAGTAGTTTTCCCGAATATCAATAATTAGCAATCATTGTCACAAAAGCAGAAACAATCACCAGACCATCAAATAGCACAGTTAGCGTCAGTGTGGCACACTTACGTATCAGCTGCATGTAAAAAGAGGCAAACAAAATCAACCGGGTTTATGGCTTTAAAGGGAATTCACTTGTTGCAATGTTCTGTTTTGTCAGAGTATTGAGGTTAAGAGGAAACCTGCCATTGATAAAAAAAACTACAAAATTACATATAATTTATAAGAAGTAAGCAAAGTAGTAGATTTACGGAGTGTGTGAAAGATATGGGTTTGTGTGCGTGTGTGTATGTGAGGGGCGGTCTGTATGTGTGTGTGTGTGTGTGTGTGGGGTGGTGTGTGTGTGAGTGTGTGGCGGTGTGTGTGTGAGTGTTTGTGTGTGTGTTGTGTGTGTGTGTGAGTGTTGTGTGTGTGGTGTGTGTGGTGTTGTGTGGGGGTGGTGGTGTGTGTGTGTGTGGGGGGTCGGTGTGTGTATGGTGTGTGGGGCGGTGTGTTGTGTGTGTGTGTGTGTGTGGGGGGGGGGGCGGTGTGTGTGTCTTACCTCGATCATGTCCACCCACTCTCTGACGTTGAGGAAGCTCTTCTCGCAGGTGACGTCGTACAGTAGCAGGACGCCATCCGCCCGGCGGAAATAGGACTTGGCGATGCTGCGGAACCTGGCAACCGGGCAAGACAACTCAGTTATACTATTATTATAACACCGGGTCGCCCTTTAAGGGGACCTGTTATACTATTATAACACCGGGTGTGAGTATGATTTGCCATTTACAAGCCGTTTAAAAATTGCCATGTGCCATGTAAACATTGCCATGTGACTAAAATTGTCATTGCGTCGAAGTGACATCACAACTGGGAGAGTCCACCGAAGATGTATGCTGACTAGATCTAGACTACCATCTACCGACCCAGCGGACCGTATCAACTGGTAAACCGATCTAGTCGGCATACATCTAGGTGGACACTCCCGCTGGTGATGTCACTTCGTCACAATGACAATTTTGGCGAGGGTGTGGGTTTGGCTTTGTAAACTTTTAGTTTCCTTCTGGGCTAATTTAAATAGTACAGTTCACAGACGAGGGCTCCGACACACGTTTTCTTGTTTGATGTCGTTTCACTTTAAGACCAGTTTGGTTACTTCTAATATTTACCGTTGCAGACAGTACAGCATTATGTCAAGACAAACAGACTGACTGACACGAGCACACACACACACACACACACACACACACACACACACACACACACAACACCACAACCACACAACAGGCAACACGCAACACACACCACGCAACACGCAACACACAACGTACAACACACAGACAGACAGACACAGACAGACAGACAGACAGACAGACAGACAGACAGACAGGCAGACAGACTGACCTCTCCTGTCCTGCAGTGTCCCATAGCTGAAGTAAGGTTGGTTCTCCATCAACGATCAGAGTCTTCATCTGAAAATCCACACCTGGGGATAATTCAAATGTAACACATTAAACAAATGCACCATTAGCATCGTTAGTATATTTTGTTAAAAGGGTTTGTCTCGAGGGAAGGAATTTAACTGTTATTACGAAAAATAGCAACACACTCCACACTATACTACTTTTTAATTTATTTATACAGTATATACTGTATATACTTTTAAATGGATAACAAATGATGGATAACAAGAACTTCACCATAGCCTTATTTATACTGGTAAATATGTTTTAATACCGCCTTAAACTGTGAATACAAGTACAACCACTGGCGATACTGTATTTAGTATAACGGACACAGACTTATAACTTCAGAACATCGTTCTACAACCACTGTGTCTAATTACGTTCCTTAGAGCCAATGAAACAGAGCTCTTCTTGGTGCTGATTCAGTTCCCAGGACGTCAAATCAGGCATGTAAACAATGTAGGGTCTGTTTCAAGTCTTTTTTTCAGACTGCTCGAGCTAAAGCATGATCAGTCGAGCCTCGAACACCGGTGGTTTTGGCGATAAAAGAGCATTATGTGGAACGGGAACCCATTGAGACCCATCTCGAAGATTTCCGTTTCGTGCTCTTTGGCGACACCTGTGGCAAAGATTGTCATTGCAGCCAAACAGTGTCGCATAGGTGACAGGTCAGTGCGCTGGCAGTGCGTCACTTCCGCTTATGCTCTCCGGCGGACATCCGTGGAACCGATCACTGCTGGGTGATTGGGTCACTGACTGCGCGCCACATTTTAAAAGGCGATACTGCAAATGCCAGGGCTTTCATTAGTGGACCACAGGCTCAGTCACCATTGCGTTAACTCGTTCGGCGATAGACAGTGACTTCGAAAATCGAGATTACCACTTCATAGGCGCAGAGTTTAGACTGCCTTAGCTAATCTAACGTCCGTCTCCGTCCGTCTCCTACCCAGAGTCGCGCTGCAGTTAAACTTGAACTCGTTCTTGCAGAGGCGCAGCAGGAAGCTGGACTTGCCGACGGCCGCGTCCCCGGCCAGCACGATGCGGTAGGCCTTCTCCGACGCGCTGAAGCCCAGCTCCACGCAGTCCTTTGGCCTCTCCTGAGTCACCAGAGGAAACCATATTACATATAAACACCGGGAGACATTTAGCAACTAAGAAGGAAGCAGTAGACTAGCCTGCTCCGTCTTTCACTTCATTTTCTCTGAACCTCCATTGAATATGTTTCTTTCTTTCTCTTTCTCTTTCTCTGTCCTCACCTGGGTGGGGATGGCCGTGAGGACTTTGCGAGTCGCGGTGAAAGTCCCAGAGTTAGTTCCACTGACGGGCGGCGGAGGAGGCTTCCAGTCCGGAAGCGAGCCGCTGTCGGACCCGAACTGGGAATCCACGTCTTGTGTGTCCGTCGGCTGCGCGGTGGAGACACAAGGCATCCAGGGGGGACGTTTAAATACACAGTATGGACGTTTCAGATGCACCGTTCTCAGGCTCAGGGACACACAACAACAACACAACTAGTTGGCAATGTCAACTTAAAAAACAACACATTTTTAGATGACTTGCAATATAAAATATGCAATACAAGTGTGGTTACGCCTGCATGCATAATATGTAAGAGATAAGATAAGATAAGATAGAACTTTATTCATCCTGAAGGATATTCTTTTGCCAGAGTTAGCTCAAAAATACCAACAACATAAGAATACAATAAAAAGATAATAATAATTAATTAAAATCAATAAATATGTGAAGCTTACATCCACCTCTGAGTTATCTCCAATCACGATATCCTCCTCGTGGTCATCTGCTTCCACTCCCTCCACCTCCTTCTCCTCTGCCTCCTCTTCCACCGGCTTCTCCTCCTCCTGTCCTCCCTCCTCCTCCTCCTCCTCCTCCTCCTCCTCCTCCTCTTCGCCGTGACCTTTGGCCTCGGGCTCGGAGTCGTACTCCCCCCGCGAGCCCCTCATCGTGGACAGCCCACTGTCCAAGCAGTTCTCGGGCAGGCTGTCCTCCTCACACTCGCTGCTGTGGCGCCGGCATCGCCGCAGGCCCGGGTCGCACATGGCCAGCGCCAGGGCGTCGCTGCTGGGCCTGCGGGTGCACAGAGGCTCCTCCTCCAGACGCTCGTAGAACCTGGGGGGCCCCAGTGGGCGGGACGGGTTAGGTGGTACAGGACGAAAAGGGCGCGGCGGCGGTGGTTCAATTCCCTCCTGCGCTACAGGTGAGGCACTACAGGTGATACTCTACAGGTGATGCTCTACAGGTGATGCTCTACAGGTGATGCCCTACAGGTGAGGCCCTACAGGTGATGCTCTACAGGTGAGGCCCTACAGGTGAGGCACTACAGGTGATGCTCTACAGGTGAGGCCCTACAGGTGAGGTCCTACAGGTGAAGCACTACAGGTGATGCTCTACAGGTGAGGCCCTACAGGTGAAGTCCTACAGGTTGAAGCCCTACAGGTGATGCTCTACAGGTGAGGGCCCTACAGGTGAGGCACTACAGGTGAGGCACTACAGGTGATGCTCTACAGGTGAGGCCCTACAGGTGAAGTCCTACAGGTGAAGCCCTACAGGTGATGCTCTACAGGTGAGGCCCTACAGGTGATGCCTACAGGTGATACTCTACAGGTGAGGCCGTACGGGTGCAGGCCCTACGGGTGAGGCTCTACAGGTGAAGCACTACAGGTGATACCCTACAGGTGAGGCACGACAGGTGATGCTCGACAGGTGATGCCTACAGGTGATGCTCTACAGGTGATGCTCTACAGGTGAGGCCCTACAGGTGAGGCTCTACGGGTGAGGCCCTACGGGTGATGCTCTACAGGTGATGTCCTACAGGTGATGCTCTACAGGTGATACTCTACAGGTGATGCTCTACAGGTGGAGGCCCTACGGGTGGATGCTCTACGGGTGATGCTCTACGGGTGAGGCCCTACGGGTGATGCTCTACAGGTGTGTCCTACAGGTGATGCTCTACAGGTGATACTCTACAGGTGATGTCCTACAGGTGATGCTCTACAGGTGATGCTCTACAGGTGATACTCTACAGGTGATGTCCTACAGGTGATGCTCTACGGGTGAGGCCCTACGGGTGATGCTCTACAGGTGATGCCTCTACAGGTGATACTCTACAGATGATGCCTACCAGGTGATGCTCTGCAGGTGAGGCCTACAGGTGAATGCTCTACAGGTGATACTCTACAGGTGATGCCTACAGGTGATGCTCTACAGGTGATGCTCTACAGGTGATGCTCTACAGGTGATGCCCTACAGGTGATGCTCTACAGGTGATGCTCTACAGGTGAGGCCCTACAGGTGATGCTCTACAGGTGATGCCCTACAGGTGATGCTCTACAGGTGATGCTCCTACAGGTGAGGCCCTACAGGTGATGCTCTACAGGTGATGCTCTACAGGTGATGCTCTACAGGTGATGCTCTACAGGTGAGGCCCTACAGGTGATACTCTACAGGTGATGCCTACAGGTGATGCTCTACAGGTGATGCTCTACAGGTGATGCTCTACAGGTGAGGCCCTACAGGTGATGCCCTAACCCCTCCCTAGTCCTTCATGACATTCATCTGAGTTCACGTTGCTAAATTAACGGAGGATAACTTCCTGCTGTGTCGTGTTTGCTGAACAGTGTCCCGGGACAGGAAATGTTCCTGATTTCTTGTTGACACTTTACTGTCTTTAATACGTTAAGACTCCAGCAAGCTCATCGCCTCGCTCATACGTGTGCAAATAGTCTTGTCAAGTTACATGCGGCGCTAACAATGTTATGTAACATGCGTCACTATGTTGGGCTCTCGTCTAAATTCAAATCCTGTTGCTCTGGCGGGCGGTCATCATCGGCTGTCGAACCTTTCATGTATTTTAACGACTGTGCTAAGCAACGGCTGAGATAGCGGACGTAAACCAGCCGTCTGCACATGCCCAGTACCTCACTACCACACTGACGCAACCCAACGCTGCCCTGGGAGCGCTCAACATAACCAGTATGATAGTCAAATTGAGGGTCAGGACGGCTTGTGCGTGAAGCCATTAGGAGCCCTGTGTTGGGATGTACATGTGACAATAAAACACTTTATTGACTTTTGACTTGACTTGTTTATAGATCATGTTTCAGTTTCGGTTGTCAAATGAAATCACAAAAAATATGACGCCATTACTGAGTCGGGAATGACCGAATGTCTTA
Organism: Coryphaenoides rupestris; assembly: GCA_002895965.2. Lineage (NCBI taxonomy): Eukaryota > Metazoa > Chordata > Actinopteri > Gadiformes > Macrouridae > Coryphaenoides > Coryphaenoides rupestris. The sequence goes on from PIJE02001474.1 coordinate 104,878, forward strand.
AATGCAAAACAAGTTAACATACTAAATGAAATTAGTATTTAAGAATATTATACAAATTACAAAACACGTGAGAGGAAGAGAACACTTCCTTTGACTTTGACACGTTTAACATTGACTTTGACTTTTAAGTATGAAGCTAAATCCTTCACAGTTTGTCTCTCACCTGTCGATCAAGGCGTACGGTGACGTGTAGCAGATGCTTTTGCTTTTGTTTCTGTTCCGGACTTCTGCCGGAGCCCCACTACTGCTCCCTGTCTGCAGTAAACACACACACACACACTCTGTCACTGTACTGTAATATGGGTCGGCACTAACCTTCTGGCAACAGGAAGGTTGCTGGTTCGATCCCTGGTGTCGAGGTGTCCCTGAGCAAGACACCACCTAACCCTACCTGCTCCTGACGTGTTGGTTGTTACCTTGCATGGTTGACACCGCCGTCGGTGTATGAATGGGTGAATGTGAGGCAATACTGTAAAGCGCTTTGGATAAAAGCGCTAAGAAATAAAATGCAATCCAATCCATTTAATATACTGGGTACATGCTCTCAAACCACACACCATGTGGTTATGTGCACATTTGCTCGGATGTTTATTCTTGCAATTTGGGTGTATAGAATGTGTGTGTGTGTGTGTGTGTGTGTGTGTGTGTGTGTGTGTGTGTACACTTGCCTTGTTGCTCCTCTCCAGTGCGATCCTTAACCCATCGTTAGAGTCATGAAGCTTCCGGTTGGCCAACCTTCACACGAGCACACAGGCAGGAAATCAAATACATACGTTTTATATATTTGTTCACCAACCAATAATGGTTTGGGAGTATTCTTTACAATTATTTTACACGTGTGTGTGTGTGTGTGTGTGAGAGAGAGAAAGTGTGTGTGTGTGTGTGTGTGTGTAAGAGAAAGCCTGTGTGTGTGTGTGTGTGTGTATGTGTGTGTGTGTGTGTGTGTGTGTGTGTGTGTGTGTGTCCATGTGTGGGTTTAGTGCGCTTTGCATACTTACTGCAACACCTCTATCTGCCTCTCGAGAATTTCCCTCTCATCGGAAAACTCTTTCATGAGGGCTTCGTCTCTGAAACATTCAGAAAGAAGCACGAATTGGTCAAATGAAAGCAGAACGCAGTTGAATAAACACATTCAAGTCATCACTCTGATGTTGAATGGACACAAATAGTATGAAAAAAAGGTTTCAACATCCTAATATATATGAATGAATGAATGCACTGTTTGTAATTCCCATCAAAGACACACACACACACACACACAAGTACAAAGACTCAGGCGTAAACGTACACGAGGCCTCAAACAAGCACTGGCTGAGTTCTCTCATTGTTGTCCCCGTTGCCTGGCAACCCTTCTGGAATGTGAAGTCACACCAGGATATCCGGTTGCACGCAACATACACACACACACACACACACACACACCGCTGGGAGGTGTCCGTCTGTCAGTCAGCCTGTCTGTCTGAGGGAGGGGGCGTGGCCTCATTCTCATTCTCATTCTCTCGCTCTCTCTCTCTCTCACCCACCCACTGCTTATGTTCTGCCTCGATCGTTTCGCCTACTACTGTGTCTCGGTGTCGTCGGATGTACGGTAATTGGGGTATCCGTGACGACCGACCGAAGTGCCACACAGACAAAAGCCGAGTGAGGGCAGAAGAGACCCCGGGTGTGAGAGATGAATGAAATTATCCACAGAAAACAGAAAAATAAACTCTTTAATAATCCCCAGCGCTAAAGAAATAGCGTAGCATGCAGGCGTTCAGGGTGGAACCCAAGGGCCAAACAAACAAACAAACAAACAAAAGACGAAACAAAAACCTGTGACGTTGTTAAATAAAATGACACGACTCTAATCTGCCTCTATAACCAAAAGCTGGGGGGGTGGGGCGGGTGGGGGGTATAATAAGTGGTGGTATAAACAGGAGATTAGTCTTTAAACCAGAACCCTGACGGAGGCCAAACTGAGGTCTCACCGCTCAGAGTTCATGCTCTGGTCCGTCAGGTCGGTCTTCAGCGAGTCCATCTCGCTCTGCAGACACGCGATGTTGGTCTGAGACTTCATGAGCTCCTGCTTCAACCGCTGTTTCTCCTGGACACACACCACCAGGACGAGGAGGATGACGAGGAGGACGACGAGGAGGACGAGGATGAGGAGGAGGACGAGGACGAGGAGGAGGAACCAGGGTGAGAAGGAGAGTAGAGCCAAGGAGGAGCAGAGGAGAGGAGGCGACGTTGTGTTGGGTGAAGTTCGAACGTGTTATTTGAAGCAGTATGTGTATTATTTAATAATGATGGACATTATTAAATAATAATTGAATAATTTCTTTTCATTTCTGTTTCTAATATAGATTTTTTTGAACTGGCTTATTCAATATATCTAATGAATTACGTATGAAACTGAAAAGAGAAAGACACCTGGGGTTGGCCTATATTAGTTTCACAGGCACGTTTTCCCTTTTTTTTCCGAACCAATTGTTATGTTGCGACCATTCTGCCCACCCAGTAGGTTCTCCACTTCTAGTATCTCTGGAAAGACGTGTTTTCCTTGCCAATTTGAGAGCTTATGGTTCAGGCGTGTCATCTACACCATTGAGGCCTCTTCAGTAATCCGCTACTGTGATAAATAATCATCTACTTGACTTACTATCGACAGTTCGTTGATCTTCTTCTTGAGGGAGAAGCTCTCGTCCTTGTTGCTGATGTTCTTGAACTTCTCTTCTATCTGGAGAGGAACGGAACGGAACGGAACGGGGCGGCACCATCAGTGAGGTCGGGTCGAATTTCTAACAGTTCTAGTTCTGGATGCGGTGATCTATATCTTGAGTCTGACACCCGGAAAAATGTGAACGAGACAAATATCGGATATCCAGGTCATCTTCTCACAGTAGAAGTAGAGCGAGTCATAATACCCACGTGTTCTTCACAGTGATAATGAGAGTTAAGTTGTATTTTTGTCACTGCTTTTTAAGGTTTTGCTTCCCCATAGCCGGCAAATAATACACAGCTCCGGAACTAAGAAAGTTTCTGCTAATATCAGTCCTGCATTAAACTACTTTTAGCGGGGCCAAATTACACAGACGAAAGGCTCCTTCTTATCGGTTAAAAAACTGTTTAAAAAGTACGTTTCATTTGTGTTTGTAGTGTACATGTCTAGCAGCCCGCTTACATGAACAGCGGCCATCATCATTTCACGGCTTTGTGTCCGTAATTCGACGCGCTGGCGCATTCACACTGAGCAGGGCTTAGTTGATTTTTGTGCGACGTGTTCTCGTTTATTGGGAATAAACATTTCATTATCCCCGGTCAGACGTCTTGTGAAAGCGGCCAGTGTTGCTCAGCAAAAGGCTCGACTTGTTCACATTCATTTCACATCGATTCAACGTCCACATACTGTAGGTCAACCACGGTGCACAAGACACTATCAAACACTACTGCAACTTATAGGAGAAATAACTTTTAGTTCTGTTCCACAGACAAAGTCTCATACAGACATAGTGAGCGACAGCACATCATTGTGTGGAAGCTCATTTAATTGCAATTGTGCCATTTATGTACAAATATCATATATAAATAAACCAAAAAAACAATTTGGTTTTGTTCGATATGGTTTACTCTTTCCCTGTTGGCAAAGGCCACCGTTTACGTCAGACAAGCAGATATTTAACTGCCAGTATGATGCTGACACAGAAAGTTCCTGTCATAACTCATTCATAGCACGAGTTTTTATTATTCTGAACTCTGTTACTTGGATGTTAATATCATAACACAGCGGAGATTTCAGTTGATAGACAATTCTAGAGTTTAGATTGAGAGACGCTCCTGTTGAGCGAGAACACTCACCAGCTGCATGCGTTGGATCTTACACTGCAGCTCACAGATCTCCGTCTCGTAGGACCGCCGTACCTCATCCACCGCCGTCTCTGTTTCGGAACGTCTCCTGGAAAACCACACACACACACACACAACGCACACACACACACACAACGCACGCACACACACACGCACACACACACACGCACGCACACAGACACACACACACACCACAATCGGAGGGCAAGAGAGAACAGTTTTAAAAGATGGTCTGATGTTCTGAGGACACAAAAGGACTTTTAAATGATGTTACTGAAATATATTGTAGAATAATACAATGCATCAATCAATCACACGTTAGTTAAATAGGTTCGTGCGTAATGGCATCTGAAAGGTCCCAGTGAGAGGGAAACACCGTGTGATGGAGTTTCTGCTTCAGCAGGTAGGTCCCTACGCCCTACTCCCTCGCACAGGTAGGTCCCTCCTCCCTCCCACGGGTAGGTCCCTCCTCCCTCCCACAGGTAGGTCCCTACTCCCTCCTCCCTCCCACAGGTAGGTCCCTCCTCCCTACTCCCCCACAGGTAGGTCCCTCCTCCCTCCCACGGGTAGCTCCTCCCTCCCGCGGGTAGGTGCCTACAGGTGAGACCCAAGCCCCCCCCCCCCCACCCCGCCCCTTCCAGGTCTGGATGAACAAACATGGAGAGTTTATACAGGAGCTCTGCCAACATCACCTGTTGGCCCACTGGACACACTTTAGCCACCTGCATGTGATATCAACTCACAGGCAGTGCGACTACTGAACTGTTAATCGCTCAATTATTGGACTTTTTGGACTATTATTGGACTTACAATTACGCTAGGAACTCGGCTACATAGCATGGAGGCACTCTCACTGTACTGTACTGCACTGGTCACGTCATTTATCATTATACTTTATCATCACATGTTGCTGCTACTATCTACCAATTTTTAATGTTATTATAAAAAATATTACTGTTCTGCACGTGGACACTTTACTACACTTTTGCACCACCCGCCATAGTACTGCCACTCTTACTTGTCACTTTTTGCTGTACTTATTAGGTACTTATCTTCACTAATTGTTAGAATTATGTTTAGCAGAATACTGCAAATGTGAATGGGGAGTAAGTATTCTATTGTACTTGTTACATATGGCAATAAAGGAATCTTGAATCTTGAATCTTGAAAACACACACACACACGCACACACACGCACACACACACACTGATGACAATAAAACATGAGTTTGTCAACATGTCTGATGTGCTTTAGTCTCATTTGAACGCAGTTTTGTTTGTGTGTGTGTGTGTGTGTGTGTGTGTGCAGCACATTATGTGATGCTTTGAAAAGAGGACATTCAAAATATTGATATATACAGAATGTGAAGCCAGTTTTTTGTGATTAGATATTTGTTGATGTGATTGCTTATTTTAAAATATCGATCATGATTCATTATACTAGGACTATATCGGAAGAACTAACACTTCCACTCATCATAATACATCATTGAATGAATTCAAGGAATATAAAATTATATTTAATAATGAACATCCAGGAATCATCAGCTTTTCAGCCAACACCAACAAACAAACAAAGCTTATGTAAGGAGTTATGTAAGGAGCAGAATAACCATACATAGGTCTACTGTACTGTATGTATATGAGTAACAGGAGCGAATAAGTAAAGAAAACAAAGTAAACAGAACACTAAAACAAACAGCTCAGATCCAGTTTGGTACTTTGTGCTTTTCATTCATTTATTCATTCACTCTCATGTCCGCTCCTATAAACTAAGCAGTGTGTGTTCACAGTTGATATCACATGCAGGTGGCTAAAGTGTGTCCAGTGGGCCAACAGGTGGTGTTGGCAGAGCTCCTGTATAAACTCTCCATGTTTGTTCATCCAGACCTGGAAGGGGCGGG
>PIJE02001474.1:117436-129230 GCA_002895965.2 Coryphaenoides rupestris
CCGTTGGTGTTTGTTTTGCGTTGGAACCTGAGGAGCGGCGCGTTGCGAGCGGACGCTGTCCAGCGACAGGTCGAAACGGCCGGACAGGAGGCCCAGGGTGAGGCTCCGGAGGCCCGGGCACCGCCGGAGCAAGGAGGTCCACCAGGGCATCGCTCACCTGCGGAAGCGGGGGCGGCGCGGGGTGGGGGGACGCATGGTGGGAACCAGCGCAGAACCAGAATCACATGGACCCGGCTTGTTGTGGTGCTATGGGCTCATAGTCGACCATAGAGCCACTTCAATCTCGGTTCAAATCGTCTCCATAACCCGATACGACCCCATTTCAGTTCCCAATCCACTTTGCAAGGGCACAACGTTTCTATTTCTCTGTGGGATATTTCCCGTTTTCTCGAACCCCAAATTTGGCCAAGAGACAGATAACATACCAGTATATAAAATATACAATAGATACACACACAACCACTGACTAAACTGACGAGAAGATGTGGGTGAAAGAGGAGAGACAGATCGACAGTGGGAAGGGTTATATTTAAAGAGAGGAGGGCTCAATAAAACATTTCAAAAGGTGGGACATAATGTTATAAAATATGTCTTTATTTACAAACATAGAGCGAAGTTTACCACCAGAGTTGTGTATGAATGTGTATGTGAAAGAGGAACCAGTGTCACAGAACTCGTACATGCCTTGCCAGTCCTGTCAGGTTGACGGAGAGGAGGGACTTCAGCTGTGATGTCATCAGTGTGAGACAGCCTTCATTGACCTTTGGCACCTGACCAATGTTTTAGGTTTCCTGAGACCCCGGACACAGCTAGGGGTGTGAACGGCACAAACCAGTTGGTATTAGGTGGTGGGCTTCCAATTAATGATAGATTTTCTATTTTTTTAGGTGTAAATTAAAATTAAAATGTCCAAATTACTTTATATGTTATCATTTTATTAAGAAAATATAATACCTGGTAAACATTTTCCAGACACGAGGAACTGAGGACAGTGACAGCCAAACACCTCCAAGCTAGACAGACTGAGAAAACATCATCCACACAACACACCCAATTAACACACACACACACACACACACACACACCACACACACACATACGCACTCACACACACACACACACACACCACTCTCTCTATTAAACACACACACACCAAGCCACACCTTGTATGTTTCTAAAGGTTGGATCGCAGTGCATCACCTGTCTCTGTGGGTCCTGACGAGGTTCACCAGAGTGTCGCTCGTGACCTGACAGCCGTTCAGGATGACTACCTCCAGTCTTAACCTTCAAGGTGTCATCAATGACACCAAGATAGACAGAGAGAGAGAGATATAGACAAAGATAGAACGAGAGAGAGACAGAGAGAGAGAGAGAGAGAGAGAGAGAGAGAGAGAGAGAGAGAGAGAGAGAGAGAGAGACAAAGATTCTGACCTTTTGGTGATTTGGTGAATTTTATGCTGTGTGTGTCTGTGTGTGTGTGGTGTGTGTGTGTGTGTGTGTGTGTGTGTATGCGTGTGTATGTGTGTGTATGTGTGTGTGTGTGTGTGTGTGTGTGTGTGTGTGCGCGCGTGTCGTACCCAGCGGCGTTCTGGATCAGAGACGCTAGCCCTGTGTCTGTTGCCCCGCTCCAGCTCACGTTCACATTGGTCAAGCGTTGACACGACTGACCAATCAGACGCAGCAACAGGTTACCGTGGAGACCGGGCCCAACGCAACTTGTCACATTCAATTCCTGCAGCCAATGAACCAGTAAACAAAAAGTCTGCATTATTTATGACACATAAATGATGCTCTTCATTGAATATTTTCAAAACAATCCAAACATCCATTGTATTCATAATGTATATCTTGTAGTACATTTAAGGGTTATAAAGTTATAAAAGGCATTGGTAATACACTTAGAATGGCACTTCTGCTCTTATCTCAGCTATTATGCAGGCAACCTAGCAATTATGAAACTCATTCTATTAACCTTGCAACTATGAATGCTTGAAACCTGCTCTATTCTTATCTTTATGTACCACAGTGATATATTGCTGTCTCTCCTTCAACAAATGTACTCTTTGTAAGTCACTTTGGATAAAAGCGTCTGACAAATGCCCTAAATGTAAATCCCGTAATTGTAAATGTTTCGACGATTTGAAAGGTTTGACGTGATTGCTCAGCAGCATCACATTGTTTATTATTATTGATGATGGATTATTGATCATTATTGATGATTATATTTGAGCATTGTATAAGAGGGTATGTAGTAGCCATATCCATATCCCAAAGTACAGAGTATACCTGTAGAGAAGCCACGCACAGAGAGAGGAACGCCTCCAGACCACGGGGGGTGACGGAGAGGCCGCTACACCGGTACAGAGACACGCTGTGCGGCCGGCGACCCCCCAGCCCGAGGAGCCACCCCTCCGTCAGCACCCCGCTGTGCACCTCCACCGCCGTCCCTGCGCAGTGTCAAGAGTGTTTTTATTAGTGTGTGTGTGTGTGTGTGTGTGTGTGTGTGTGTGTGTGTGTGGGCATGCTCTCATATAAAGATATGAGAGCATGTGGTCTTGGATTATCTTGTGTTGGTTCAGGGTGTAGGAAACGTTGTTATGTCATGGGAACAATCCATGTGGCACAAGCTAACACACACACGCACACACACACACACACACACACCCCACCACACACACACACACACACGCACACACACACACACACACACACACACGCACACACACGCACGCACAAAAAAGCACCTGACTCACAGAGTGTGTGGTCGTGGGCCAGCCGGTGCATGCGGTGACACACCTGTGCCACCGAGGACAGGTGAGCGTGGGGTAGGAGCGACAGAACGCAGAGCCACACCTCATCGGGGAGACGCAGCCACTGGTCGAATACAACGACACCTGCTGGCTGTCGGGAGGAGTGCAGACGTAAACACAACATTATGATGTAATCTCGGTTGCATATTCTATTTTATCCCTTAGATAAGTTCCATTATTTCATCTTTTACCTTTCATTGAGAGGTTCTTAGTATTTCATAACTTGCGTAACCCTTACGAGTTATACAACCGTGTGGCGTAAAAGCAACATAGCACCTAAGAGAAAAATTAAAGTCTGAACATACCTTGTGTTTGGTAACCTGGTTGTGGACCAAATCAGCTTCTGGAAATTAGATTTTCAAAGGAAAACACAGGAATCAACATTATTTGTGTATCCTCTTATCCTCTAATGTTCTGTACAAGCAGGAACACAACATGAATACAAAGAGGATTTGTATTTGAGTGCGACACTAAACTCACCGCTCGAGGCCTCAGACTCTGCTCCGGTGTGTGAGTGACCTCTGGCTGGGGTCGCGGTGTGGGTGCGTGTCGGTGGCGCTCGGTGAGTCTGGGCATTCGTAGCTGCGCTCGGTTTTGAGGTGATTCTGGAACCTCCCGTTGCTGACCAGGATCTGGTTGGGATGGGAGACCTTCAGACAAAGATTCAAGATTCAAGATTTCTTTATTGCCATGTGTAAGAAGTACAATGCAATGCTTACTCCCCATTCACTCCTGCAGTATTCTTCTAAACACACATTCTAAAACAACTCTGAACAATTAGTAATATTGTACCTAATAAGCACGGTAGAGAGAGGTAGAGAGAGGGAGAGAGAGATCATATTGTTTTTCAATTGCTCATAGTTTTCAAATATGTCTACAATTACTTGTTATACATGACTCAAAAACAAGATTAGGAATCCCTTGTTTGTAACATAGACTACGATGTATATAATCGGCATTCTGTAACCTTGGCAACACCTCTCCATGCGTGAGGGACGACCAGCACAGACTGGACTTCTCCCAGAACCTCCGGGGGACCCCTGGACCCCGAGCTGCTGCCCCACTCGGCCCGTCTGCGACCTCCCTTCGCCTCCCTGGACCGCACGCACTTAAAGCTGACCCAGGGAAATCACGTCAAGTTCAATTTCCATAGATCTTTATTGTCCCTTTATTGTCTTTATTGTTTATTGTCAAGGGGCTTTATTTGGTCAATATCAGTCAACACCCCTTAACCCTTTCAAAAAGAGACTACCCAAAAACCCTGTAGAGAAAGCAGGGGATCTTGTAACACATACGACAGGAGGGATCTCCTGCAGGGATGGAGAGTATATATACTGTATACATGTATATCCAGATGTTACAGGGCAGGGCTACATACAAAGCACGGCTACTGAGCTTGAGAATATACAGGTACTGCTCCCCTTGTTGGTTATTACCTGGTTTCAAAGGTGTGCTGATGGGGTGCTGAGAGGTTCCGGCACTTTCATGTTCAGGGTGAGCCTTCGGGTGACGAGTGGTTTCATCACTGGTTGAACTTCTGTGATCCGCAGGTATTTTCATCAACTCATCGTCACGCAAGGCTCTCTCCCCGAGACATTTGTTTAGAAACTCCTCGGCACTATCGGGGGCCAGAGGTTTGCTTCTTCTGACGACACCGGCAGTGTTTTCGTTTTGCTGTAACCCAAGTCTTTTCATGGTGCCATAGGGGGATGGCGATTGCCTCGCAGGTGTTTGAGGTTTCAGCCAAAGGTCCACATCGACCGGGTCCCTCTTCACAGGCATTTCCGTCACGTCCTTTAAGTATATCAGCCATGGATGATTTGGCTGAGGATGTGTCCGCTGTTTCTCCGCTCAGTCGATCTGAAATGTGCCGAGTTGTTGAGGACGACGGATTGATTTCACAGCAAGCGGCGGGTGAGGTCGTTTGATCGACCGTCTCCTTGTCTGTGATGTAATGTGCGTTGTTTCCATCATCCGGTCTTCCGCCGCACTCCTTCTGGCCCGATCGGAGCTGATCCAAATGATCGGCGTAAAGCAGGTACCGCTCGTAGACGGAGATGCCGGCCAGTCTCTCGGAGGTATAGCAGGAGTTTGCGTTTGCTGTCTCTGTGGCCTGCTTGGTTTCCTCTAATGCCGTGTGGTTGCTAGTCTTCGGAGGACCCTCACACAGTAGGTTACGATGCTGTTTGGGCCAAGCCTGCGATCTTCCGGTCTCTTGTTTTTTCTCACATACAACGTTATCATCCTCCCTGTCTGTCCTGCTATTAACGTCCTCATTCAGCTCTGATTGAGGCAACTCTTTTTGACGTCTAATCAGTCCACATGTAGCAACAGAAGTTGATTCAGTCAGGCGGCCGACTTGAGAGTTGCTTTTAGTTGCGTTCTGAGCTAGCGATGAGACAGACTCTTTAATAACGCGAGTATCATTAACGAACGCCAGATAAGGACGCTCGTCACGGTGGCAGTCGTCTCTATCGTGTACGGTTGTGCGGTCCCTCTGATCAAATGTGTGCCGGTCCCTAATTGGGAAGGAGTTGTGCGGTGCGCTAAGATAACCCACGTCTTTGAAGCGGATATCCTTCGGCACTGCATCCTTCTCGAGGCTGTCCCTGATCTCACACCTAGATGCCTCACAACTTCGGCCAGGTTTTAAAGAAGACAGCCAATCGGTTTCATCTGAAGAAGAATGTATGTTATAGTCAATTATGTTATAATTGACTGGTTGCAGATATTGAAATACATCCATACTGGTTTCCTGTGCTCTCTCTATGACCTGACGTGACCTAGGCCTACTTCCCGGAGGAGTGGGAGGAACGGTCAACAACTTCAACGTCCCTAAAGGGGATGGTTCATAGTACGCAGGTGACCTATTTTGCGGAACCTCTTGCTTTCCCATGGCCACTGAAGTTCTGCTGGCTTTGCTGCTGCTGTCCACCTCTGACCTGGTCTTGAGGAAGTTCTGAGCCCAATCCACCACATACCTGAGCTTCTGTTGTTCAGTGATGTGTGAGTCATTGAGCAAGGGGTGGTCCCAGTCGATCAAGGGACAAAGATTTCCAGGATTTCCTGGGTGTTTGGTGGCATCGATCCCTGTTGTTCTGATTGGTAGAATGTCAATGTCCAGCTTGCCGTGCTCAGTGCTCCTTGGTGGCTCGGAGTTCCCAGGTTCAGTCAATTCCATTCTCCACCTATTAGTGCCAATTTGGAAAGCTATGGGTTGAACAGACTTCTCATGTAGGCGGTGATAATATCCTCAATGTTGAACCAAGGTAAGATCTAAGATGTACCTTTTTTTCCTGAATCTCCACAAAGTCGTACTTTGTTCTGAACATTGAAGGAAAACGACTCTTCAAGTGATTCAAGTGATGATTATGGCCAGTTTGCTCTCAGATTTATTACTTTTTTTTCCTTGCATTTTTTTATCCTGGTAAAATATAGTTAAGTAATACATTGTGTTTTTAGTCAAATGTGTCTGTATAAATAACAATAGAAAACAATCACATGTCTACAAATCAATTGACATAAATCAGATCCTACTGTGTGGACTCATGACACTCTTTATCAGCAACGTTGCTCCTCCCTATACTCCAATGTTGTCCTTATTTCCAGATATTGTCCTCGTCTCTTGAAGTCGCGTTCAACACGGAACCTTGGGACCTTTCCACTCGGCTGTCTGTGATTCTCTGCTCCTCTTGGCAAACAAGCTGCCAACCAAACTCCCCCGATAAACAAACCACATCACTATAGCAACAGGAGGAGCAGACCAGTGGGAAATTCATCTTTCGGTCAAGGGAGGGAGACAAAGTGTGACTCTCTTAAACGAGTTGAAGGATGATTACAGTGGGTTTAGTGTTTCACTTTTTAGAACTGAGATGAAGTAACTGTGGATGAAGCTTCACTTCTACCACGTCATGAAGAAATGAGCACACGTGGCCGTCGTGTCTGAATCTATATTCGTCAGGGGCTTTATTGTGGCAGTTTGAACATAGAAAACAACCGATGTGGTTGTCTTTCATAACAAACAAACATTCAAAATTTCCACTTTTACAAAGTTAATAAGGCTTGTTGTCCCGACAGGGGAGGAGGGAGGAGGGAGGGGAGGGGGTTGGGGGGCGGGGTTAAACCTCTGGAAAACGTGCCTGTTTTCACTGATTCATCCTTTTTTTTTCTGCTTTCTTAAATCTGAAAGTTTCTCCCAGAGTTGCTTTTTGACTGAATGAACAAAACAAACGTCAAGGTACCGGTAAAACAACAGTGTTTTAGCGTGCAACAAAAATATGCTACTGAACATGCCCATACAACACTCACATAATCTATTAAACATCTTTAACTCCTCCTAGACCATGTGTGATTTGATATAGTTTTGCATATCATAGACCTGAGCTCAAATATTTAAAATCTTTAAAATAAAATAGTTTAAAACAGCACTTTAGTAGCCTATTTGTCACCAGCAGGGGCTCGGCTACTATTTACGATATTTCATAGTATGTTCAATTTTTCTCCAATCATTTATTAGAAGTTTTTTAAATATTTGACTTGTGTCTTTAAACTCGAAACAGGGTTTGCTGCTATGACATCAACTTGAGTGTGAGTGATCTGATCGATTACATTTTTAATTGTTGTTTTAAAATCACAGTATATCTAAGTCAACACAGACAGCAACATTTGCATTTCAAGTCTCGGTGGCGGTAGTTGCCATTTCATTTACTTCATTAACTGTACGTAAAAACACAATGCTGAGTGGCTCGAACAAAAGAGGTGAATTTCCTTTTTCAAAGTCACTGCTTAAGAGGCTACAAGCTAAAGTAATGCTACGATGTCATTGGACTGCAAAGCCGTCACTTTTGCGTTTGATTCAAGTTGGAGTAATGGAATCTGCTCAGTGCGTTCACAGGATTCATGTTTTTTTAAAATCCATACAAATCAAATGGAGATAACGGTGACACTGACACATTATTTTAGAATTTGTACTGGTTTATGGATTAACACACGTCTTACTTTGCACTGAACGTGAATGAAACCGCAAACCCAGTTTATGATGTGGCCGACAGTGTCAGCATGCGATGTCAGCTCAGAGGTCAGTGATCACGTTAAGATTCAGCATCTCGCCATTCGTTCATTATTGACAAACATAAAACTATCTTTACGGTAAACCTAATCCCAAAATATAATGTCATAAATATTTATAATTCAATAATGTTATGCATCATTAAATATGTATTAAATAATAAAGGCCTCAAAGAAAGACAAATTTGACCAAAAAAAAATAATTAAAGTCAAGTAAAGCTACCGTTTGTCCACGTCAGCTTGAGATGGAGTGTTTGCTTTCGTTCCTCTGCTTGGTAGACGAACAACAACGTGGAGAACATGCACTGAACATGACCATAGTTAAGCAAAGCCAGGCCATTGGACAAGACAACCGCAGGGGAAGCAATGAAGGACATCATACTCCGTGGTTTTTTTTCTCTTGGTGTTGTTGTTTGTTGTTGTTGTTGTTTTGTCGTTTTTTGTGTGCCACAGCTATAAACATCTTATTTACATACTACATGGTCATGCGGTCTGTGTGAACGAAATCCTGTGGTGCAGCTCCGATAAAACGGTCAAAAAGTAAAGCAACGCCGACCGAATGGAGATTGCAGGAGCGGAACCAAAGAGGAACCACAGGAACACACGCTATGTCTGTAACAGCCTGCGCACAAGAAGCAATGTCACGCGCACAAACCACGTCGCCGCGTCGTCGCCCTAGCCCACCCAGAGAGCTAGCCCGCCGCGGTCGCGATGGAATCCGGGGGTTTACAGTGAGGTCTTGGCGACACACTATTTCACACTTTGTAGTGCACACAGGTGGCGTCGTAACCATGAATATATATATATATATATATATATATATATTATACATACTGTATATATCAGTGCATACGGGTCAGCTCAATGCCCAACGGGTGAAGCAGTTTAACACACCTCAGAGCTCTCTGACTGGTTGGATCGTTCTGAGAAGTTAGTATTTGTTGTGGTTATCATAGTGGTTTGGCCCTTAGGTTGGTTTCAGCAACAGAATGCAGTGCATGTAGTAGAGTAGGAAAATAGTTGATTTCTCACTAAATAGTTTGCTCTCAACTGCATATCGTGTTACGTATAAAGCTGAGTAATGCATTAAAGTCGGTTGCTTCCGGTGACAACACACAATGGTTAATATGGTATATAGTTTGGTATATGGAGAGGTAATGCAGCAATATTAGATTCTTATTAAATTAGATTTTTTTTTTCCCCAAGAATATTTCAATGGCAATGAGCATCGCTAATGACATTTGTCACCACAAGCCCAAAGAGTAATTATTGAAAGTTAAATCATAAAATCACTTGCAAACAACAAATGAATGTTGCAATTGAACAGAATTTCTTGATTGAATTTCTCACAGACAATATATAGTTTGAATTATATGTTGTGAGATCTTTGGAAATGTTGCACAAATCTCCCCAAATCAAGTGAGTTAAGTTAAGTTGCAATGGAGCATGACTGCAATCAGTTGTAAATCATAATTACATTGTACATTTTTATATTATATATTTCTTTACAATGATTCATTATTTTCTGATGAATGGTAGATTTATTTGGTGGTCAGAATTTGAGGTGGTACGTTTTTTGCTCGGTTGCTGGGTATGAGATTTTGCCAGCATAGTTGTACAAACTGAAGTATGTCTGTACACTTATGATAAACACACTGGCATGATATTATGACCTTCTCTATGGTATGAGTTACAATGAAGACGGCTGGATGACTAAGATAATGTTAAAACTGCTTCATTTGAACGACGAATGTACTTTCCTGAGAAGATTTTAATCCAAATTGAATTCATAATTGACTTTCAACATTCCCATCAACGCCAATTATAGGATAGCAATAGGCGCTGTAGAGACCCAGTGCTCCGTTAAGCTACATACTATGCTTCCTCTGGTTGGGAATGCTTCTGACCATGTTGTTATGTTATCACTTTGATGGTAAAGTCTGGAGTCTAAGATTTGGATCTTCGCTTATAGTTCTTTCCGTGATTATGGATTTTCGTATAAATTGTATATTCGAACAAAACAAAATAATCAAAGAGGAAACACATTTGTTTCGGGAGAGTGACTCATGGTCTTGGGAAATATACTGTATGTGTATCGTCTTATTTCGTCGTATTATTTTTGGCATTTGTCGCGTACTGGACCTCTGTGTGTATTTTTGCTATCAGCTTATTTTTGCTCACCACCTCCAGAACTGTAGATTTTGAACACGCTCTGATCGTGATGGGAACCACCTCGTGTTCCAAACACTGGTTGAAGTAACATTTATAGACACCAGTGACTTGTTTTGTTTTCTACATGGGGCTCCATAGAACATGTTTGAATTAATTCATACTCCTTCCCACCGACCTGTCAATCCTATTACCACTGGAAGCCTTACTGGGCTATTGCACATCAGCGTTCAATGAAACAAGTTCCATCATCGCCATCACAGACTACACCCCTCTCACCGCCTCCTCCTCATCCTCCTCATCCTCCTCCTCCTCCTCATCCTCCTCATCCTCCGCTCCGAAATGACATCAAATAATCTGAAAAGGTTGACATTTTGTGGTCAGTGTAAAATATTTGTGCTATGACTTTCTGTATAGGAAAAAACCCAGGGCGCTACCAATTGTACTCATGCTGATGGTAGTCTTAAAATATAGCTCAAATTTTTCTCCACACCCGTTGCCCAGTAAAATTATTTTCACTTTTTTTTGTTTCATCTTTTGTAAACTCTTAAGGCGAAAATAAGATCAAAAGTAGTTCCTCTGACTGAAAAAATCCTGAAACATTTGGATCACATAAAAATGTACAAAATATTAAAAACAACTTCTCAAACATTGGTATCGTCGTCACCAGTATTCTTTTTGTTTTTTGCTCTGTAAATATACAGACGGTAACTGTATGTTTACTGTGACCATGGTTGCGTCCAGTGTTCCAGTTCCAGTGTTCCACTCAACTCAATCATCTCCCACGGCTGTTCCCGCCTCCTCCTCCTCCTCCGCCTCCTCCTCTTCCTCCTCCGCCTCCTCCTTCGTGACTGACAGCTCCTGAGGACCAATCGGACATCTTCTTCCTCTCACAGCCCTTGCTCCGGCCTTTCTCTTCGACTCAGTTACTACAAAAATTGCCTCACTTGACGACTGGATCCCGACTCATAATCGTCGCTCTCTCTCTCGCTCTCTCTGTCTCTCTGTCTCTCTCTCTCTCTCTCTCTCTCTCTCTCTCGAAGCCGTAAACAGGAACTCCCGGTTTTGAATTGAATTGTCCAACGAATTCAATCGAATTCAATTCAACCCCCTGCACTGTAGATATCTCTTAATGCGACACGATTATAAGACCAAAGACACCTCCATGTTGTTCCTGCCCCGACCCTTCCCCACGCCCTCCATCCCGTCTCCATGTCCTTCTGTCTTCTCTGTCTGCCAGGGGCCTGTTGTCTCTCTTAGTCTGACCAGAGGTTCTCCAAGGCCACGCTGACCTTGCACAGAGCCCAGCGCCGCAGCGGACAGTAGTACTCGTGGTGGAACTGCTCGAACTCGGGCGTCTGCCGGATCTCCCGGAGGAACGACACGTCGATGTCGGACTCCAGCAGCAGCAGCAGCGTCGGCACGGCGACCAGGAGCACGGCCGTCACCACGGCGACAAAGCGGGCCACGCTCAGCAGGCAGGCGTTCACCCGCTCGTTGGACGACAGCAGGCGGAGCCCGCCGCTCAGGACTCCGCCCACGCGGCTCCGCCCCGCCTGGCGCACGCGCTCGTAGGCGCGGTCGCGCTCTCGCCCCGCCTCCAGCTGGGCCTGGATGTCGGGGTCGGCGTGCAGCTCCCGCAGCAGCCAGACGGGGCTCTGCACCGGGGGGGAGAAGAGCTGGTCCAGCCCTCCCTGGCTGTCCTCCACCGGCGTGGGCAGCATGCTGGCACACGGGCTGGAGAGACA
>PIJE02001475.1:0-27500 GCA_002895965.2 Coryphaenoides rupestris
AATGAACCTTTCTCAGTGAAATATAATTCACCCCCAATATACAAAATCCCACCCACGGCTATGACTAAAAATAATGTGCGTCTGAATGAAGAGAAATGTAGCGAGTGAATAACCAGGAGGTAGCCAGATCCTGTCCTCCCGTCAGTATTAACAGGATGTTCCCCGCTTAATGTCCAACTCCATTTCACGCTCAAAGCTTTGACATAGAATTGAGGTAAAAAAAAACAACTAAAAAAATAAATATATATATATACAGTATATATATATCCTTCCAATGAAGACATTGGGGCCATCATCATCATCATCATCATCATCATCATCCTCACCATCATCAGTATTGCCATAATCCTGCGGAAACAAGGGATAGTAGCAGTGCTTTAATTCTCCTGTTGCCTACGCACAGATTAGTGGGTGTTCACTGAATGAATCCATTTATAACGAGGAATCCAAACCCCCTGCACACACACACACACACACACACACACACACACACACACACACACACACACACAACCCCCCCGTGCTTCCCCCAGTAGCACACTTCTGCTTCATGGATTTACAATGAATTCTGGTACTGTAATAGCTCATCGAATCATCCTTTCCAGAGAAAGGATGATTCACTTGAGGTCTTCTCTGTTTCTGGAGTATTCAAGTTCAAGTTCAAGTAGTTCAAGTAGTTCAAGTATTTTTATTTTCACTTCACAGTATGAACAGTGAGTGAAAAACCTTGTGTGCAAAACGCCCGACAGCCGACAGTAATTATAAAAGAATACAAAATAGAAATAGAACTAACAAAATAGAAATAGAACTATGAATATAAATTCTGTGTAAAATAAAATAAAATAAAATAAAATATACAACAAAATATCCAGGGGAGCAATACACAAATAAATCAATGTACTAAAATATACATTGTTATATGCTGACATTCACAGAATGTCACAGAATACCTTCTCAGACAGTCAACACAACACTAGCACCAGCAATTAGCACCAGGACTAGCACTAGCACTAGTACTAGCACCAGCAATTAGCACCAACACTGGCACCAACACTTAGCACTGCTACCAGCGCTAGCTCCAGTAGTAACACTAGCACTTAGCACCAGGACTAGCACTAACACCAGCACTAACACCAGCACTAGCACCAACACTGGCACCAACACTTAGCACTGCTACCAGCGCTAGCTCCAGCAGTAACACTAGCACTTAGCACCAGGACTAGCACTAGCACTAGCAGTAACACTTAGCACTAGCACTTAGCTCTTAACATCTACATTCCCATTGGATCAAAAAACTCCCCCCGGCTCCAACAGATCCAAAAGGTTGAATCCTGCCTCGCTGCAATCAAAAGATGGATGTCCCAAAATTACTTGCAGCTTAACTGAGATGATTATCTTCGGCCCGAAGCATAAACAATCACAACTTGATGACGTCACACTCTGCCTTGAGGGATCCACTATTGCCCAAAGCTCCTGCGTCAAGAATCTTGGTGTTCTGCTTGATCCTACGCTTTCTTTCGATCAGCATGTCAAAAGTATCACCAGAACTGCCTTCTTTCATCTTAGAAACATTGCCAAGATCAGACCAATGCTATCCGCTGCGGACGCAGAGACACTCATCCATGCATTTATATCATCCAGACTGGATTACTGTAATGCACTGTTCTCTGGCCTACCGAGCTCTACTACAAAAAGCCTCCAGCTCGTACAGAACGCTGCTGCTAGACTTTTAACGAGAACGAGGAAGTTTGACCACATTACTCCTATTCTCACTTCCCTCCACTGGCTCCCAATAAATGCCAGATCAGATTTTAAGGTGCTACTTCTTACCTACAAGATCCTGCATGGGTCCGCACCATCGTACCTGAAGGTCCTTATTGTTCCCTATTGTCCTTCTCGGCCGCTCCGGTCCTCAGGAGCTGGCCTTTTATCAATTCCAAAAGTAAATAAAAAGTCAGCAGGAAACAGGGCGTTCTCTTATCGAGCACCCTATCTGTGGAACAGTCTGCCACCTGTAATCAGGGAGGCTGACTCTGCTGATATATTTAAGGCGAGACTAAAAACCCACCTATTTACCCTCGCCTTTGGCTGCTAGGAGTGCCCCTCAGCTCTAATTTACAGCTAAATCAATACCGTTAGCACTAGCCTACCCTAGCTGCCGATGGGTACTAGGTCTGAGGATACTTGTATGTTTCCTGCTTACTGTGCTCCATCTAACCTTCATGTTGTCTCCATTATCTAGGGTGCTGCTGTGATCGTGACTGGATACCTGGCCACCTCACCTGACGGCTACCAGCTTGCTCTCCAGCCAGCACCCCATCACATTATTACTATTTCATTTACTATTTGTACTTTGTTATTTGAACTTTGTCATTTGCATTTTGTCATGCTTTGTTACCCCTGTTTTTAAATGCCCGTATGAACCATCCCTGGAAGGAGGGATCCCCCACTCTGAGGTTCCTCCTCCAGATTTCTTCCTTGTTAATTAAGGGAGTCGTTTCTTGCCCTTAAGGGGGCTTGGGCTAGGGGGGTGTCATAATCACATGGCCCATAATAATCTGGCCTGTAAAGCCCTTTGAGACTGTCTTGTGATTCAGGGCTATACAAATAAAATTGAATTGAATTGAATTGAATTGAACATTGATGCCGAACTTGTTCAGCAGCCTGATGGCCTGACTGTGGAAGCTGTCTCTGAGTCTGCTCGTCACTTGATACTGCGGTATCGCCTGCCTGACAGTAGAAGTGTGTACAGTTCGTGGCTGGGGTGGTTATTGTCTTCCCAGTCCAAAGGAGTTATTATTAACAATCTGGGTCTCTGTGTTTGTAGCAATATCCCTTGCAACAAGCCAGGCATACCAGGACTCCTCCAATATCAGGAAGCCAGGTGGATGTTGAAAATAAACTGGTTTATTGTCAGGACAGGGCAGGTGGGACAAATATTAGCATGCTAGGCTAGCGCTCCCCTGAGTGTGTGTGTGTGGTGTGTGTGCTGATGGCTGCTTTAACCTGTGGGCATTGATGAGGCTCACCAGCCCCAGCCTGACTTTGGCCAGGTGAGGCTGCTTACACCAGCCTCCATTCCTCTTGGTTTCATGTGGTTTGAAACCATGGCATTGCTGTGCGGGTGGTTTGCATCAGGACCAGGTTATTATGGCCCGACACCGACAAACAAACAGACAAGCAGTGACACACTCAGTAGGCTTCAGAGAGTGACTGTGGCTCCAGCTGCCTCTCTCCTGGCTGGGCAATGCGTGGGAGAACAGAGCCCTCTGAGCTCCACAACCCTGGACAGCTCTCCTCCTGGTGGTATAGAGAGATGGGGTGTGTGTGTGTGTGTGTGTGTGTGTGTGTGTGTGTGTAAGGCGATGAAGAGTGGAGGGATGGTGGTATAGAGAGATGGGGTGTGTGTGTGTGTGTGAGACCAGCGTGCAGGCTGCTTCTCAATCAAGCTGACTGACATACTGAAATGAGGAAGTGAGCTTGGGTGTGTGCTGCCAACACTGGCAGAGCAGACCGCAAATAGTGCGCTCTTACACATCACTTTTACAGAGAGCCGCACGCACACACACACACACACACACACGCGCGCACACACACATGCACACACACGCATACATGCACTGACCTTGTTTCACGTCAAAACCGATGGAGGATAGAGTGAGTAATGCTATTATTGAGTGACGGCAAGTTTTGCAATTCAGGTTACTCACAAATATATTTTAGAATTGAGTGGTTTAAATTAAGCTCTTGGACCTGGGTTGGTGTCTCGCTAAATGGAACCAAATAGCTAAAGCTTCTGTGCATGTTGTGCCCCCCCCACACCGAGATGTGACCATGGTGAGCTCCTCGACCATACCTGCTCCTCCTCATCTACCTGCTCCTCCTCTACCAACTTCCCATCTCCTGCTTCCTCCTCATCTACCATCACACCTCGCATCTAACATACCACCTCCTCATCTACCTGCTCCTCCTCATCTACCATACCAGCACCTCCACATCTACCATAGCTGCTCCTCCTCATCCACCTGCTCCTCCTCATCTACCATACCTGCAACCTTCCTGACTCTACCTGCTCCTCCTCATCTACTCATACCTGTCCTCCTCATCTACTTTCTCCACCATACCTCTCTGCTCCTCATCTACTCCCCCTCAAGTCTAAAGCTGCTCCCATCTACTCTCCCTCTACCTCATCACCTCTTCCATCTCCCTCCCTCATCTACCTCTCCTCCTCACTACTACCTGCTCCTCCTCATCTACCTGCTTCTTCCTCATCTACCATACTGCACCTCCTCATCTACCTCCACTCCTCATTACCATTACACGCTCCTCCTACTATTCTGCTCCCCTCATCCTACCATTATATGCTTGCCTCTCTCATCTACCCTGCCGCCTCCTCATCTACCATACCTGCTCCTCCTCATCTACCTGCTCCTCCTCATCTACCATACCTGCTCCTCCTCATCTACCTTCTCCTCCTCATCTACCATACCTGCTCCTCCTCATCTACCTGCTCCTCCTCATCTACCATACCTGCTCCTCCTCATCTACCTTCTCCTCCTCATCTACCATACCTGCTCCTCCTCATCTACCTGCTCCTCCTCATCTACCATACCTGCTCCTCCTCATCTACCTGCTCCTCCTCATCTACCATACCAGCACCTCCATATCTAACACACCACCTCCTCTTAACAAGACTTCTAATGACGACTTGTAAGTGTGACTCAGTGTGATATATAGAGTAGCCAGGAATGACTGTGTTGAATCAAACTACAAAATACAATATCACATATAGCTGGGCTCTAAATTGCACTGCGTTGAGAATACCAACAATGCCTAAATTCAGTCTCTCTCTCTCTCTCGTTCGTTCTCATGATAGCGATGGCATCTTTGACACTTTATCTAGTTTGTGCCCACAATGACACCGTTTCCTGTTCACAGAAATACTCTGTGAACTCACTCTGAACTGTGTTGTTTGGTTCATGTTGTACAGTTCACACTACAACACAAACACACACACACAAAACTAATCAGTCTGCAGACTGATTAGTTTTTAAATATCACCATACCATCCTGTGTGTAGGTGTGTGTGTGTGTCCCTGCATGCAAGTGGGTATGCATAATGTTTCTCAATATTATTGATTGATTGATGTATGCACAATTGTACACAATTATTTGTATTTTGTGTGTGTATACACAAAATACAAAGATTGCTGATGTTGAAAAAATAAACCTTATTTTGACCATAGTTTACGTTCTATGTGTGAACATAACTTTATCAGGTCATGTTTCATAATGTAAACTGTCATTTAATTGGTAATATTAAATATACTGTATGTATATTTGACATATAATTATATATTGTGTCTATAATTACCTGTAACTGTTTTAAATCCTCTTGGAATCTTGGAAAAAGCCTGGACAGCAGCATCGAAAATGTGTTTTGTGTTGGTGGTCTAGAATGAGAAACATCTCCTCCTCCTCCAGAGCCATGATGTTGCCTCTTTGGACAAGAAGGTCAGGTCCTTGGAGAAAGCTGCCCTGAAGCTTCAACTGAGGCTGGCGGCAAAGAGACTGGCCTTTAACGAAGAGTTTGATGAGATGGCTGAGTCCAGGAAGGCCTTCCACGTGGAGAAGGAACAGTTCTGGCCGGAGAAGGAAGTCTTCCACATTAGCAGAGATCGGAGCATAGGATGCACGGCAAGGCTGAGGAGGACATGAGAATGACACACAGCAGGAGGCCTTCCGGGTGGGAGCGTCTGAGATGAGCGTGCTGAGGAAGGTCTACTGGAAGGAGAAGAGGGGGATACAGGCCACGAGAAGAGGCCTTCTACTACGAAGAGCCCTGCATCAGGACCCAGAACATGGCCCAGATGAGGAACACCGTCAACACCCACCACACAGGTCCTGAGGCAAGATGCCCCGCCCCCTTATGGCTATGGTGGTGATAGATCAGGACCCCTAATGACCCGACTAGGACTGTGGCTGCAGACCCTGTACTGTACACTTTATGTATACAGCTTTCCTTCACTCTATTATTCGCTTGATTACAATTGCCATTCATTGTAACATTTGTCTTGGAGCTTCCTTACAAAACATACTTAATTCATAACACACACACACACACACACACACACACACACACACAACACGACACACACGCACACACACACTAGCCATCTCGTAGCAGAGAGCTAACAGTAGCAGTCTTGTTGTGTCGTGTTTTTAATATCATGTATGCCAGGGGGGGACATTTTAATTTAACTTTATTTAGACTTCATGACTACAGCCACTCAGCAGCAAGAAGAACAGAACATCTTTTAGTTACATTTTGCTTGGTAGATTACCAGCTCTCAGAACCACAAATGAGAAAAGTGAATAGCCTGCTTGCTAGGGGAAAGCGCCAACTCATCTTTGCGCTTCAATAACTGCGGTGCAATCTTAAAAAAAAGAAAAAAAAGTCAAACAAACAACAATATGCATGTAAGATATAAGCAACACACTGCATTGATACTCCCTTCTACAGTCATGCGGCGGTGTGGCGTGTGGACACACATGCTTCCAATCTTTGCCTGGCTCACGCCTATGGAATGGATATGTACTCCGCAGCAAGCATTACGCAGCCATTACACTGGAATCCAGAGGCGGCGGAGTGGTGCGGGCTTCACCCCGGCGCACACTGGCTGGCCGGCTCCCAGACGAGCCGTTGGTTGGGCTGAACGAGTTCCTCCCCTACCTCGCCGTGTTGTTCTCTCTCGACACATCGAGACGGCCATGATGAGGATGAGGATGAGGATGATGATGATGATGGTGATGGTGATGATGATCTCTGGGTAATGGAGGTGGATTTGGACCGCGAGGACCCCGGGGAGGGGCTTGACGAGGATGGAAGAAAGAAAAAATATGAAGAAATAACTCTAAAATGAGAGAAAGAACGGAGGAAGGAATGAGGGAAAGAGAGAAGGAGGGAGAAGGGCAGGAGAGAGGAGGGGAAAAAGCACACGCTTGTGCGACCAGCTTCGGCGTGTGTGTGTGTGTATGTCGAGAAATGGTGGCTTGTTGCGCTGAGAAGGGTTACTCTGTGCGGTTCCTTGGCCTCGCCGGGGCCCCAGTGTGTGCCAGGCCCCTGCGTTACTGCAGCGATGCCAAGCAAGACCACACAGCAGTCTGTCTGAGCAACCCAGACCCAGCCCAGACTCTACTATGACCATGGCTGCTGTGGTTACCACTACTACTACTACGACGACTACTACTGGGGCTATTACTCCGGCAGCATCCCGTACCACTGACCCCCCCAGACCCCCGCTCAGCTGTTCACACAACCCTGTTCAACCAACCCTCACTGATATAAATGGTAAATGGATGGCATATCTATATATATTTTATCCAAAGCGCTGTACAGTTGCCTCACATTCACACGTCAGGAGCAGTTAGGATTAGGTGGCATCTTGCTCAGGGACACCTCGACACTTAGCTAGGAGGCGGAGCCCGGGGATCGAACCAGCAACCTTCCTGTTGCCAGAAAACCGATCTTACCTCCTGAGCTACTGCCGCCCCTACGGTCTGATGCAACCGCCTTCCTTCCCAATCAATCGTCGGTACTTACCTTGTGTTTATGGTTGTGTTGTGTTCTGTTGATGTTGTCAGGGAATGCTAAAATATGTCATACTTATTTGTCATACTTTTGGACCTTTGTTAACATGACTCTACTTTACTTTGCGCTAGGTGCGCTAACCGCTGGAAGCCTCACACCGTTGTAAATTACAACACGGCAGACTTATTGCTCTTGTCTCGGGAGAAGGCTGAACGTCGATGACATCAGTATACTTTAGTTTATTTAAAAAAAAAAAAATGTTTTACATCTTTTCCTTTCCACACACACACACACACACACACACACATTCCAACACCGACCGAAGGAGAAAAAAAAAATCCACAGTGGAGAAAATGACACAGGAATCACAAACCATGACACTGTTTCTTTCTCTCTCCCTCTCTCGCTCCTGCTGTCGACGGAGCCAAACCCCAGTAGTAGTCCAGCCGTGCATCTGCCAAGGAATGAGCTGGACCGATGCTCCCGGCCAGGTCCTCGGTGTCGGCTGCACCCTGCGGATGAGCACGCCTCCAGCAGATCCCCTCCGCAGCCTCCTGCTCCACCCCTGGGCTTGGCTGTGCTGATCGGAAACCTTTTGTGTACCTTTTGTCCGGGATTTCGACAGCGGTTCTCAAACTATTTTTTTTACTAATGTACCCCCCTGGAATATATACTGTATATTTCTTACTGTTGGCCCTTGCTGTCTTGTTTACCAGCAAGGGGCCTAACCTAGCAATTATGAGTGATTGAAACTTGTTCTATTCGTATCTAAAGTGCCAAATGGCCTAAATGTAAATGTAAATGTAAATGTAGATACCCCTTTAAAGTTAAAAGTGATGGAAAGCGCTTGGAAAGATTGACCAAATTCAGATTGACTAAATTGTATTAAGGTGGCATTGATTCATTTACTCGAGGTGGAATCTGAAAACAGACTAGGAAACCTCTCTACTCGGGTTCGCAATATCAGCTTGCTGACGCTCATCTGAATGGGTCAAATGCTCGCGCAAAGAGCCCAACATAACGGAGTTGCCTAATCCAGCACGCTGCTGCGGCAGATTGCGCAACACAAAACCATCCTCATCAACAGAATCAGTTGGCCCACTAACTGTGGCGGTCATCACTGGCGCAACGGTGACCTCGGGGAGCGTTCACCCGCTAGCGTGATACCGCTAGTGTGTGTTAATATGACACACGCCGGATTGACGTCTCCGCTCAGCAGTCCTGACCACATAATCTGTGTCACTCAGCTTCTTCTCAATGGCATAGGGCCCTGCTCCCGGTTGAAGGGACCGTTGAACAGACTTCTTGTCAAAGTGAGTTTTCATGGTTTTCCTGAGAGGAAGCTAAAGACTCTCTCGCGAAGGCACAGGCGTCATGTCACCGTTTTCCAACCTGACCGACGTAGTCCAGCACGTTTTTGGGACCAGGGTTCTGTGGACCTCATCTGATCCTTCAACACCTTCAGTGGACCCCGAACAGCGTGGCCGAAAACACCAAGTCAGCTGGACTAAGCTTCAGGGACTCTTGCACTGTTTCCGCGACATCTTTATGTTCCGAGTACCCCCTGCAATCCTTCAAGGTACCTCTAGGGGCACACAGACCCCCTGAGAGAAACAGCCCCTCTAGATAGAAGACCCATCTAATAGTCTAGGTCCTGGGTGAGATTTGTATGCGCTTCATTTAGTGGAGAATATCTCAACTGTTATAGACTAATATGACCTCATTGAACAACGTGGGATGTGTGCCAAAATCTCTACCCGGGACAAAAGGCCTGAAAATGACCACAATAGGTGACACTATTATCACACTACAGGTGAATGGGACTTTTTTTTTTCCTTTATAGATATCCTCATACATTTCTACCAGATTAATCTTCATATTAAGAGAAATACTTTTTGTATTACAATTTGTCTAAAACATGTAATGGAATATGCAAATTAGGCAATATCTCATTAAATATGCGTACATATAAACTCTTGAAGCTACAGATTTTCTGAGGTGATCACAATGTTTACAATGACCATGTAGTGTAAGTGTAAGAATTCTGGTTTGATATTTTTAATTGTGTTTCTGTAGATGTTCAGTGTGGATGTCGTGTGTGTGTGTGTGGGGGGGGGTGTCCTGTTTTGTGCTGTATTGAACGGAAAATTATAAATACAATTGTATACAAACACGGGACTTTTTTAAAAGAAAGAAAACAATACTTGCATTTGCAGTACTTGCAACAACGGATACCAGCTACCCGACAGGGACACCCATTCTTGTGTGCACACTTGCCACACGAGCAGGGATCTGGCAAACCTTCAGGTTTTGAGATTACAATCTCAGGGACTAATAAACTGCCCTTTCTTACAAAACCATAAGCATCTGCATTTAAGATTGAGGTGGCGTCTGTAAATGGTGCTTGGACCCAAAGCTGCTGTTGATAATAGGCTCTTTGTATATGTTTTCTTGCATTAGTTGAGGTGCAAGCGGTCCTCTCAAAGTCCATCTTAAGGACATTACTATCGAACGCAGCAACGCGCAGGTCGTCAAATGTCTCCATGTCCGTTGATGGTTTGAGACATTTGACCAGGAATGTTTCCGCCATTTGTTTTGCACTCTCTGTTAGCTGTGGACAGTTGAAATTGAGAATCAGAGAAGAGTTGTCTGGTTTGCGGACAGTGTTCAGAGCTGCAAGTTTGCTTGATATTTTGCTGGTTGTATCGCACCCAGTCAGCGCATGTAGTGCTGGGAGACACTGTGTGAGCTCGTCTCCCAGCGCTTTGCAGATATCATGAAGTGGTAATATTGATCTTTTCACTCCTGAGTTGCGGATGAGCAATCATGGTCATTGTGAACATTGTGATCACCTCAGAAAATCTGTAGCTTCAAGGGTTTATGTACACATACAGTATATAATGAGATATTGCCTCATTTGCATATTTTATATTATTTTTTAGACAAAGTGTAATACAAAAAGTATTTCTCTTAATATGAAGATTAATCTGGTAGAAATGTATGAGGATATCTATAAAGGAAAAAAAAAGTCCCATTCACCTGTTGTGTGATAATAGTGTCACCTGTTGTGGTCATTTTCAGGACTTTCGTCCCGGGTAGAGATGTTGGCACACATCCCACGTGGTTCAATGAGGTCATATTAGTCTAGAACAGTTGAGATATTCTCCGCTAAATGAAGCGCATACAAATCTTACCCAGGACCTAGACTATAATCCTTGACGCTGTGGTAAAGACACAATAATAAGACGCACAAAGACAAGGTGTGTTCGTAATGAGCTTTTGTTTTTTATTTAAAAGCACATTAAGTATTAGAGAGTAGATTTAGCAGAAAAAAACAAATGTTGCTATTTCTTTTGTACAAAAATGAGACAATAAAAAAATACTAATGTTGAATTTAATACATTGTGTGTGTATTTTGTTGTTGAACACATATTAAAAACGTAACTATCACAATTTACAAATTTTTTTTGTTATCTAGATACAAAAACAAGAAATCTGTCAAATCGATGCTTTGAAAGCAGCACTTTATAAAGAACACAGGTCTGTAATCATAGTGGATACTAAACATGTCAGGAACAATATCTTACAGAGTTAATTGTGTTGTACTGATCTATACATTATTTATATATTTATAGATATATATATATATATATATTTATATATATATATTTATAGAAAAAGAACGGAAGTGAAACGGCTTGGTGAGATGATAGGACGGACTGTACGATGGAGATAAAAGGTTTGCTGCAGCGGCAGAGCTTGGAGTCTGCTGCTGCAGCTGCTGCTGCTGCTGAGTGCGAGCAGCTGGGTGTGTGTGTGGTACTGTACAACTGTTAGTGATTACACCGGACAGGCGGAGAACACACACTCTAGGTTAAAAGATACAAAACACTAAATATTAGATCCACAGTTTTTTTTTCTTTTAATAAGCTTCACCTGACTGGGGGGGGTAAACAAATTCCCCCCCCCCCCCCATGCCTCACGCTCTCAAATGCAAAGTGGCACACGTACGCGGACGCCGACACACACACACGCACACACATGTGCGCTAACACACACACACACTTGGCTCAGACAACAGTGTGTGACGAAAGGAAGGAGGGTGGGGGGCGGGGGGTTGAGGGGGATCAAGGAGTCTGCACGCACGCACACACACACACACATGCACGCGCACACACACACACAGGATAAGTACACGTACACAATGACAACCACGAGTACACAGGACAGAAATACAAAAATGACATTAGACACGCACACACACACTCACACACACATGTCTTATGAGTGATTGGGCGGGTCAGAGCCCCTCCCTGCCAGCGGGAAGAGCCCTGTTCATCACCAAAGAATGTGCCAGCTGAGCTGTCAATCAATCAATGCCATCTTCCCAAGGTGACAGACCACGCCCCTATGCTTTTCCCCACCCACCCTCTTCCTGCCCAGCTAGAACCAATCAGACGGCTCAGACGCCAGGGCTGGAGGGATGGCACAGCCACGCCCCCTCGCCCGGGTGCTGAGAGACGGAGAGATTATAATCACCCCCACCCACCCACCCCTCCGCCTACATCCACAGAAAATAGACTCCCTAAATGGCCCCCCCCCCCCCCCTTCCTGATTGACTCCCCCCCCCGCCCCCGCCACCCCGCCCCCCCCCACTCCCGCCCCTTCAACAAATAATATAAAAAATAAAATGCAACATCCCGGGTTAGGGCCGCTCTGATAGGTCGCTGTGAGAGGCTTGAGGCACTGCAGTCAAATCGACACACGAGAGATTCAGGAGAGTGGGTATGTGTCCCGGGTGTAAGTCCTGGTCCACCCAGAACTGTCTCCATGGCTACACGCAGGGCAAAAGAACCAGTGCCAAAAGTGACAGTATTTATATTTGATAGGGTATATAGTCTACTGTGACCATGTCATAGTGTTCTGGTTTCATGCAGATTGACCGATTTACTTTGTCTCGACCCAGATATGGAGTGCGGGTTGGACCACCGTATCATCAAGCGCTTCCACAGACAACACATCTCAGGCGGCAAGTGGTGATAATGGACACTGTGATGTAAGACACAAAATAAAAAATAGTGCTATATGTTTAACATTTGTTTTTCTCTATACTGTTAATATATCTATGCTGCTCGGTATACTGCGCAGTTATAATGTTCCCACGGGTCGCGTAGGGTTGTTTTTCTCACGGCGTATATAGGCCACACAGAGACGCCATCCGTCAAAACACACAGACTTTGTCTTAGATTCGCATGGATTTCCTTCACTCGTTCACTATTTCTTTCTTCTCTTCTTCTTCTTCGTCTTGTCAATCTCTCCTTCCGATTTCTTTTGTGCAGAGGACAGAACATTCATTCTCAGAGGACGTTCACTTCAACGCAAAACCACCTTCTTGCCGACCCCCCCTCAGCTCTGCGTTGATTTTTAGTTTTTGTCTTCAAATAGCTAATTATTTTCTGGTTGATATTGGTCAACAATAAACTCAATGGGTTTCCAAAGGGTGAATAGTAGTTAGTTATAACGATGGTGGATAATACATCTGGAGAGCGATAGTGGACTCTGTGTGTGCAAATCTCAAATCCGACGGACCTTTTCCGCGTGCAGGATGTTTTTTGTTCCCGTCGCGCCCGTTGAAGGCACCGCACGGCAGAGAAGGGTCAACGTTTGAGAAGCGCCCATATTGTCTCCTCGTCGCTACATTCTACTGTCTGATGGGGAGGGCAGAGCAGCGCTGCGATTGGCTCCTCGGTCACAGGGGAGGGAGAAAAAAAAAGAAGAGGCGTGGCCCCCCCCCGGTCTCACACCAGGTTGTGGTGGTTGTTTCGGTCGATGGTGGGAGAGGAAGGGAGGAGCTCCTTCTTGATGGGCGAGGGCGGGGGCGTGGCTGGCACGGTCTTGGGTTTGAACAGGTCGGACACGAAGTACACCTGGTGGACACAGAGAGAGAGAGAGAGAAAGAGAGAGGTTCAGTAACAGCGCAAGAACAACTGGTGGACACACAGGGGGAGAGAGAGAGACAGAGACAGAGACAGAGAGAGAGAGCGAGAGAGAGAGAGAGAGGGAGGGAGAACATTTAGATTTACATTCAGGGCATTTGGAAGACACTTTTATGCAAAGTGATAAAAAGGGGGGTTCAAAAACAGCTTAAAAGTAAAGAGAGAGTATCAGAGGGAAAGGTAAGGAAAGCCCGCTTTTACGGTTGAAAGAGACTCATCATTCATTTTCCTGGGTAAGAAAATATGGAAAACTAACTCGGTGGCATGACAGCATCTTGGCGGCTAGGAAAGCAATCTGGCAGGAGGAAGTGATCTAAGAGCCGCTCGCCCTAAAAGTGACAATCAAATACAGGAAGCCCACCCTGTGGGAACACAAGTCAACCCTGCATCATCAGCACCATCATAGGCACACTCATTGTAATCATTCTGGAGAAAAAATAAAAAAACCCTCCTCTCTTTGATGAAACTCTCACAGGCAATTATACAGAAGCATGTCCTGGGAATATGGAGCCATACAGCCATACTGAGTGTGGGATCAATGTGACAGAAGACCTGAGGTACCGATGACATCATACGACCAACGGGAAGCTGGGAATGGGTGGGCAGGAAATAGGACCATAGAACTTTACTGTCCTCCTGAGTAACGGTATACCAGCGTGGCAGCTATGGGGTTATAGGTGATCTCACAAGCAACAACAACAACATTGTTTTGCAGTCATGTGTCCGGCCATGGTCACACACACACACACACACACACACACACACACACACACACACACACACACACACACACACACACACACACACACACACACACACACACACACACACACACTATCTCTCTCTGTGTCTCTCTCTCTCACGCACACACACGCACACACACACACACACACACACACACACACACACACACACACACACACACACACACACACAGTTTCTCTCTCTCTCACACACACACACACACACACACGCACACACACAATCTTTCTCTCTTTTTCTGTCTCTCTCTCTCTCACACACATACACACACACACACACACACACACAAAGTTGAACTCTACTTTGCTCTCTCTGTGCCTCTCTCTCTCTCTCTCACACACACACACACACACACACACACACACACACACACACACACACACACACACTCACACACATACACACACATACACACACACACAGTGTGATGGCAGGCACAGTGGCTTTTCCTTCCTCGCCGCCAATCTATGCGGCGCAGAGGGCTCCTGTCAGGAAGACTGGAGAGAGAGAGAGAGAGAGAGAGAGAGGGAGAGAGAGAGAGAGACGGAGAGAGAGATCGCTCGTCATGCCGCGCTCTGGCCAACTCTGGGCCACAGGGGAAAAGCCGCCGAGTAGCGGGTCAGGTCACAAGGAAAACAAAAACAAAAAAATCTCTGTGGATTCCCAGAGAGGGACTAAAACACTGGGAATTCACCCTGGATCTTTCTCATGATTAGCCAGCCTCACAAATTATAGACGAGTTTGGCTCTTCAGAATGTCTTAATGTCTCAGATAAAGAGAAGGCCGGTCTGGACAGCTACAAATGTCAAAATAGTCTAGCGGTGGGCTGAAGTGCCACGATACAGGGGTAATGAGCTGGCTGCTAAGTCCTTGCGTGTGTGAGATTGTGGCCCTGTGCGTGTGTGTGTGTGTGTGTGTGCGAGTGATAAAGTGACACAGTGTGCGCTCGTGCCGGTATGTGAGGGGAGGCCCTGGCATTCTGCGACCTTTACGGGCGACCTTTCAATGACAGAAATCATTTGGCAGAATGTCACCGAGTGAGTGAACCGCCCGTCCTCACGGTCTTCCCTGAGCCCCCCTTTGAGCGCCACTCTCTTTGTGTGTGCGTGGCAACAGCTCCTGCCACACGCCGCCTAAAATGGCTTTTCGGGGGCTCCTCCAACAGCAAGGAGACGGCAAGGACACGGGTCGTAGTTGAATCAACTGACAGTGAGAGTTTGTCGTGGATTGCGGACAGAGTGGGTGGTACACTGCTCGCATGCTACCGCTCTCTCTCTGAGTGTGTGTGTGGTGATGGCTGGTTTAACCTGTACAGGTGTGCAGCCTCACCCAGCCCCCCAGACTTTAATCAGCCTGACTGGGCCAGGTGAGGCTGCTTAAACCAGCCACCAAGCACACACACACACACATACTCCACATGAATGAGTGTCCATGAATGCACACGGCGGTGGTGTATGTGTGCGTGGGACTCGTCTCTGCCCTGGCCCATTGTGCTGAAACGGCTGAGTGTGCAAAGTGGGGTACTGAAGGGACAAGGGGAGGGGAGGGCGGCGGAGTGCGCTCTTTAATGCCGTTCTACTGGAAACAAGCCAGCGGGAACCTCTGGTCTCAGCATGCAAACGGGCTCTATCTAAGTGTGTGTGTGTGTGTGTGTGTGTGTATATGTTTGCGAGTTCACGCGTTTCGTGTTTTTGCGTGCGTATATGTTTCTAAATGTACCGCTGGCGCGTGTGTGTGTGTGTGTGTGTGTGTGTGTTTGCCACTAATGAAGTCACTAATCTGACAGACGTGGATGCTGAGTCACGCAGGAAGTCGAGCGAGCTCCTATG
Organism: Coryphaenoides rupestris; assembly: GCA_002895965.2. Lineage (NCBI taxonomy): Eukaryota > Metazoa > Chordata > Actinopteri > Gadiformes > Macrouridae > Coryphaenoides > Coryphaenoides rupestris. The sequence continues at coordinate 16,179 of PIJE02001475.1, forward strand.
GAACGAGCGAACATAAAAAAAAACAAAACAACCACAACACATAAAAAATAAAGACCTTGCGCTAACAATTGGAAGCACATTTACACGCTTGTATTTCTGGAGAGAGAACCTCGGTGGCCGGGTGGGATCCATTGTGTTGTCGCGGGGGTTATAAAGCAGACATTTGTGTCTATAATGGCCACAAAGACACACCGACTGGCCCGTGCGCTAATGGCCGCCAGTGTTTTCTTTGTGTCTCTGTGTATTTTTAAGAGGACGTGAGAGCGGCAGAGAAAGAGGAAGACAGGAAACGCGCGACCGCTTGCGCAGAGTTGTGTCTGACCTGACTCCTCGACCCCGCGCCCATCGCTGATGGTGACAATGAACCTTGTAAACAAACGAACACTGCCCCTCCGCTCTCTCTCTCTCTCTCTCTCTCGCTCTCTCTCTCTCTCTCTCTGACAGCTGCTTCCTGAGTGTCGCCTGACCTTCACCACGACACACACGCTGAAAAGTAGGTCAGCTCGGCCCGGCCGGAAGTGACAGGTAGGAGCTGTCCTGTTTTAATCCATCCAGGGATGAGTTCACAGAGGCTATGCTCCTACTGGGCAGCCAGAGGAGTGTGTGGAGTGTTCAACCAGCTCAACCAGGGTTGGGTTGTCGTTATTTTCATCATTATTTACTTTTCATTGATCTATTATTATATTATTATCCACTCCGGCGCGCACTCCTTGAACGTATGCCCAATTTGGTTTCGTAAATTCCCCCATACCTCGTCATTTGGAACGCTGTTTTTAATGGTGAAAAGCGTGATTGCGATGTGGAAACTTCCAAGCGGACGTGTGTGTGTGTGTGTGTGTGTGTGTGTGTGTGTGTAACTTATTACGGGAGTTCTGCGCAGCGCGGGCAGGGCGGTTCTGAGGAAAACTTGATGGATTCAGGGATTATACAACAGTGCGACCTCATTCTGCCAAGATCAAAAGCGTTGCACCTTTGACGGCAAGGGAAGTGATTAAAAACCGGGCGCACGGTCCCTTGGCCCGAGTGGACGTAGATTTCCTCTGATTTGGATCTGCTGCTTTGAGTGAGAGGGGGGGGGGCGGGGGGGGTTGTGGTGGTTTGGCGGGCGGGTGGTGGGGATTCATTGGAGCTTCATAGAGGATCTGAGGCCTGCGGGTCTCGTAATACCTTTCGGTGCATGGTGCCTGATCCACCTTCAAGTCCTCTGCAGCGCTGCTCCGAGAGGAATAGAGGAGCAGCTTAGCCTGAGTGCTAACAGATGTGGCTTTCTACTTACAGTGGGGGGAATCAGTATGGGGAGTGGAGGATCATAAAACTGAACCCACTGTTACAATCAGCAGGGGTTGGACTCTGTGTGTGTGTGTGTGTGTGTGTGTGCGTCTGTGTGTGTGTGTGTGCGTGTGCGTGTGTGTGTCACATGCTGGTATTTCCATAACAGTGAATGTGTGCACTGGGTTGAGGCATTAATGATGTGCATGTATGTGTGAGTGTATGCGTTTGTGTGTGTGTGTGTGTGTGTATGCGTTTGTGTGTGTGTGTGTGTGCGTGTGTCAGCAGTGTCTAGATTCTGAATATGGTTGTGTAGGAATGTAATTGGTGTGTGCACGTGGTTTGGGTTATGGAAGACGTCCACACGCGTGTATGTCTGTGTGCGTTTGTGTGCGCTAATGGCTGGGGAGTATAAGTATTACACACTGTGTGTATTGGAGGGCTGGGTGTGTGTGTGTGTGTGTGTGTGTGTGTGTGTGTGTGTGTGAGTTCATCAGCACGTTCTCTCCTACTCTGTGTATGTTCAAGTGTGCATGCGTAATACGTGTGTATGGGGCCCCTCTCGGTGTGTTTCTCAATGAGTGTGTGTGTGTGTGTGTGTGTGTGTGTGTGTGTGTGTGTGTGTGTGTGTGTGTGTGTGTGTGTGTGTGTGTAGTGGAGGAGCTGGAGCCAGATTCAATGCAAACCCTTCCAGTGCCAACACACAGACAAGGCTCCTCTCTGCTGTCCACCCTCCCCCCCCCCCCACCCTCCTCCTATTCACCCTCCTTCTCCTTCTCCTCCTACTACTCACCCTCCTTCTCCCCCTTCACCTCACCCTCTTTCTCCACCTCCTCACCCTCCTCAACCTCCTCCTAGCTGGATGAGCCAATCCAGAGGTCAGGCGTATAGGAGCCCGAGCATATTTCTGAAAGTGCTGGGATGTGCACCCCCCCCCCCCCCCCCCCCCCCCCGCCCCTCCCTTGCCCCTCCCCTCCCCAGAGGTTGATGTCTTCCAGGAGCGACGCCCAGTTGCAGTCTGGCTAGTCAACCGCTGATCCCCGTTGCTATTGAAGCTACGCATCTGAAACACGACCGACAAGCTAGCATTGAGCGCCAGCGTGTTGTCATGTGCGCCTGTGTGTGTCTGTGAGTGTGTGTGTGTGTGTGTGTGTGTGTGTGTGTGTGTATGTGTGTGTGTGTGTGTGTGTGTGTGTGTGTGTGTGTGTGTGTGTGTGTGTGTGTGTGTGTGTGTGTGTGTGTGAGAGCACAAGCGTGCGTCTCAGCTCTGCCAAGGTCGGCCAGAGGCAGCGCTACCAGGGCCTCGTTCCGTTTTATAAATCTCCCCACGCATGCACGCTGGCTCTGGAAGGAACCGTGTGTGTGTGTGTGTGTGTGTGTGTGTGTATGTGTGTGTGTAATGTATGTGTGTGTGCGTGTGTGCGTGGTGTGTGTGTGTGTGTGTGTGGCATATGGGCGTGGGGGGGAGGGGGGGGGGGTTCTCTGTTTTTCCCCGAGACAGCGCTACAGTCTACTGGAGCCTGCTGTGCAGTAAGAGCCCAAATAAAAAACCAGAAAATAATGAACGAGCTCGTTCCTCGTTCAAAGACTAATTCCCTCTACGCTCCGCCCCCCTCTCCCCCCTCCCCCCTCTCCCCCTCTCTATCCCTCTCCCCGTCCCTCTCCCCGTCTCCACCTCCCTCACCAACCTAATGTTCCCTGGCACCGTCTGCCCTCGCGGGTAACCGATGAGGGGCCTTACGGATAATCTGGAGACCGGCCCCGTGGACCGACATGTCCGCCGTGACGACATGTCACCGTGACGAAATGTCGCCGTGACGATATGTCACCAAATAAAGGGATGAAGTGTGCAGTGGAGCATAGTACTGGAGCATACTTCCCACACACACACACACACACACACACACACACACTCGCATTAGAGGGCGACGGCATAGTTGTAGGCAATGTGTTCTTCATTATAGGGAATCAGATTCTCCTCACATTGCTGCCGAGTCTGTGTTTCGATTTTCGCAGAAGACGAGTAGAGAAAGTGAAAGAGAGAAAGAGAGAGAGAGAGAGAGAGAGAGAGAGGAGAGAGAGAGAGAGAGAGAGAGAGGGAGGCAAAGAGAGCGATAGAAAGTCCAACAGGGAAGGGTTGGGTGGAATGAAAAATGCCTGGAGAACACCCCAAGAGCCAGAGGGTGAGCTGCTGTCAACGCTTGGCGCAGACGTGTCTCCATGACGACTGAGGCTCCACTCTACTCACTATGCAGTAGGCCACCACGGCTCCCTGGATGAAGCCGGCCAGCACGTCGGTGGGGTGGTGCTTGTGGTCGGAGACCCGCGAGAGGCCCGTGTAGAAGGCCATCATCAGCAGCGTGAACTGCAGCAGGGGCCGCAGCAGCCGCGCGCCGCGCCACGTGAACCTGGACTGCAGGTAGAACTGGTGGTGGAGAGAGAGAGAGGTAGAGAGAGAGGGGGAGAGAGAGAGAGAGGGGGAGAGAGGGAGAGATTGAACACCTGTTAGCACAGAGTTATATAAATGGACCTTTAATGTGTGTTGTGTTACCCTTCTAACCCTGCACCTGTAATATTTGAGTGTGTGTGTGTGTGTGTGTGTGTGTGTGTGTGTGTGTGTGTGTGTGTGTATGTGTGCATGAGTGTGTGCTTAATTCTGAGAGACCAAATCTGAGAGAGAGAGAGAGAGAGAGAGAGAGAGAGAGAGAGAGAGAGAGAGAGAGAGACACACACACACACACACACACACACACACACACTCTCAACGACAAACACACTACTAAGCTACACAAACCACAGCCCTCGGACCAAGACATGACTGAACTTAAACCACCCAGCTGCACAAACAGCACAGCAGCCACAGAGAACACACACACACACACACACACACACACACACACACACACACACACACACACACACACACACACACACACATGCAGACGGGCACAGGGAGGTCAACACAGGTTCCTCACACTTCCTGCGCCACTCTGAAAGTCTCTTCCACCACTTCCTGTCTCTCACACCCAGAGACGGAGGGGGCACAGAGCCAAGGTCAATCGCCTCCTCCTCCCCCTCCTCCTCCTCATCTGCTCATCTGCCCACCTTTCCACCACCCCCCTCTCCTACCATGATACCGACTGCATTGTTCTCCCCCTCCTTCAAGGAAGATGAGGAAGGCCTCCCACCCTTCCTCCTCCGCCGCTCCCGTCTCTCTCCTTCTCCCTCCCTCCCTCCCTCCCTCCATCTCCCCCAGGGAAGTTTGGAGCGTAGATTTCCTCCGCCTGCCAGGTGTGGGACCACCACCCCACCAGCGCCTCACTTCCTGCTGCCCAGGGAGGGCGGGGAAGGGGGGGTGGGGTTGGGAGGGGGTAGGTAGGTGGGGGGGGGGGGGGGGGGGGGGAAGACCCAATAACATTCCCCGGGATGAGACATCCTCAAAGGCCTTTAACGGTTCAAAACATCCCCTTTTATATGTGGTCTTTGTGTAACCGCGGCAACGTAGGGCACTCACAGCTAGCCCAAACATGGCTAGCCACGACGATTGTCCCAGCAAGTATACACACACACACACACACACACACACACACACACACACACACTGAGATAAGAAGGCGAGTGGGTTCGATGTCCTTCGAACAGCTCTGGTCTCAACAAGCTCCAAGCTTTGCAGGACCAACACTCATCCTCTCCTGCCTCCTCTTCATCACACACACACGCACACACACACGCACACACACATACACACACACACACTGCTCAGGCATCTGCCTCTATGACCAGGCGGCCCTTGGGAGTCTGCTGTGTGTCCCAAAGGGACCGTACACTCGACAACAACAATACCAGAAACAACCAGGACAACAAAAGGGAACCGGGGCAGATTCCCATGGCGGAGGCCATGGAAGAGACACACAGTCTGGTGGTTTTCTGGAGGAATCCCACTCACCCTCCCACCCAATCCCCCTCCCTTCTCTCTCTCTCTCTCCCTTTCTCTCTCTCCCAATCCCCTCTCCCTGTCTCTCTCTCTCTTAACTTAAAGAGGGGGATGTTGCATAGAGGAAATGCAGGAAATCACGCACACACACAACAGAGAAAGGCATGTTTTACAAACAAGCCGCCCCCAGTCTCCCCCCCCCCCCCCCCCACCACCACTCCAACCCACATCTCTGTCTCTCTCTGGGGTTCACACCACGATGTGAGACAAAAGCATAGCTGTGGTGACGGATCGGTTACTCGACAGACACGCTCGCGGGAGGGGCGGGGCGGGGGGGGGTGGCTGTGCTTCGTGGGCCTTTGCCAGCGCTGTGCTGTACTGAACTCTCTGTCTGTCTGTCTGTCTGTCTGTCTGTCTGTCTGTCTCTGTCCGTCGGACTGACATGTGGCTAGGCGTCAGCCGTGCTGCGGGTAAGCCACAGGAATAACACAGGCCGGGAGGAGCCACTGTGTGTTTGCATTAGACGCCGGTCACCCGCTAGCTCCAACCCGGGGCTGCTCCAACCCGCTGTGTCTTCCCTCTAGCCGTGCACCGGCTGTGCCAGCGAGTGGCGCGCCGCCCGGGACGCCCGTGGACCCGGGTAGCGCCCGTCCGTGCTAGCGCCAACCGCCCCAATTAGCACCCCATGTGATCCAGCTGGGGCGTGACGAGGTGGGTGGTTGAGCTGGGAATGTCGCCCTCGGGTGACAGAATTGAAGTAGAGGGTTTTTAGTTTTGTTGTTTTTCATTTTTCTCTCCGTTTCTCTCTCTCTCTCTCTCTCTCTCTCTCTCTCTCTCTCTCGCGTTCTCCTTCATGAGTCTCATGTGTGTCTCTCGCCCGCCTGGTCGACCCACCATGGCTCTGCTCTCAACACAGCTGGTCGCCTGTGGTCTGGACACACACATTTCCCCTCCTCTTCCTTGTCTTCTTTGTTCTTTTCATTCTCTCTCTCTCTCTCTCTCTCTCTCTCTCTCTCTCTCTCTCTCTCTCTCTCTCTCTCTCTCTCTCATGGCAACAGCATGTAGAACACCCATGGTACACCACATCCCAGGGGCTCACTCACCGACACCAAACCAAACAGACCAACCCACATGACCAGGATGAATATGACCAAAACATTCTCAACCAGAGATAAAAGATGGGAACGAGAGAGAGAGAGAGAGAGAGAGAGAGAGAGAGAGAGAGAAAAAAACAGACAGATGTGTGTGTGCAGTTGGATCAATACTCACAGCCAGGTACAGCATGGTGTACATGGAAAACGAAGCATGTCCAGAGAAGAACGATTTTCTGGGGAGACAAACAAAGAATATGTATTCAGTTTAAATCCATATCCACGGAATGTACATTTCTGTTGACTTTCATCAACTTTTTATTCAGCTTTTACTTTACTTTTGCCTTGTACAAGGACCTTGGAACTTTGTTAAGAAAGATGGTATGTAAATAAAGTGTATTATTATTATTTTATAATTATAATTGTAATTATAATAATAATAATAATAATAATAATACATGCATGTCCGTGGGTGGGGGCGGTGCGTCCACCTACCTGGCCTCCTGCACTTTGTTCTCGGGCCCGGTGCAGGTGTAGGAGGTGATGTAGCCCAGGGAGCAGTTGATGGCGGAGAAGTCCGGCCGGCACACGTCCATGAAGTGGGGCCGCATGCGCCCCACGGACACCTTGGCAATGTCCGTGAAGGACTGGCTGACCGCACAGCCGAAGATGAACACGCCCAGCTGAACGAGCGCACGCGCACACACACACACACACACACAATAGAATTCCATCATGTTTTGTATACAGAACATAATGGCATCTTGGCATTCCATTATGTCACTAATGTCCAGTTTGGTGTATATATATATACACGATATATAAATATATATATGCATTTGCACATAGCATCGCAACAACCTACCTGTTTATAAAGAGCGGACACGTAGGGGTTCCCCACAAATGACTTGGTTCCCTGGTGGAGGCTGTGGATCCGATAGCACTCCCCAATCACTATCTACAGAGGCAAGGATATCACATGAGTGTGTATAGATGTGTGTGTGTGTGTGTGTGTGTGTGTGTGTGTGTGTCTGTGTGTGGTGGTGAGAGTGTGAACAGGGTCACAGACTGTGGGTGAACGACCCCCTGGTTCGGAGAGTAAAAGTTCCTGCCGTGTGAGCCCTCGCTCCAATTTTGATTGTTTAGATTGCTTTTGCTTTTTAAAGGTGCCCGATTAGCCATGACAAATCCTTTCAGAATTGTCATGTGACCAAAAATTTTGAGTTTCGACAAATTGAGATCACAAGTGAGAGTGTCTCCCTAGATGCCATTCGCCACATTAGCCGATCGGCTACATTACCCCAAATTGTTGGCTCAAAACACGGATAAGGGCTTTTTACTCTCCACGCCTGGCAGGTTTCGTCTCTGACTAAAACCAAAGTCACAGACTGGAGGTTGTGCTGGTGGTGTAGTAGTAGTAGTGACAGCTGCGGCAGCATGCGTTGCAGAGACAGCATCGTAGTCGGGGGTTGATGACGACATTGTTTGCTTTAGAATTGTGGGTGAGAGTGGATGAACAGAATATGGATTAAAAGGCGCACACACACACACATACATACATACAGCAAGAGACGGGCGGAGAGGGATGGACGGGCAGACAGACAGACAGACAGACAGACAGACAGACAGACAGAGTGAGCATGACCTGCCTTTCCACGGGCAGTATGGTGATGATTGGTTTATGGATGCATAGTTCTACCACGCTGTTAATGGAACCCAGAGAGGGATGAATAGAGCAGTGGATGAAGAGAGACAAAACAAATTTGTCAAAAGAGTCCACGGTCGTCTGGTTTGAAATGTAAAAACCGTTTGGTTACAGGGAGGACTACGGCAAGGCCATCCCTCGCTGAGGAGCTATAGCCGCCGTGTTTTTTCTGTTGCAGCAGCAGTTAACTCTGAGTTTACTGATTTGTAAACTGTTAAAAAAAACATCTGGTAGAAAGCAAAGCCAAGCCTTTGAGACATGGAGCCGTCTTGACGTCGTCCTCTGGGAGCGCCTGACAGACTGACTGACTGACTGACTGACTGACTGTCCGCCCTTCAGCAAGATGGACCCTCAAACCTTCAACCTCTTCAAATGTCCCAAGAAAATATTGACCTGTCCATCACTCACACCAGTCAGAAAGAAATGGAGTCAAGACTCAATGTTCAAATCTCTGGTCTGAGGCTTCTTTTGAGGCTTTTGTGTCTCTGCAAGTATGTGCGTGTTTATGTCTGCCTGGTCGTGTCTATGTTTGTATGTGTGTGTTTGTGTGTGTCTGTGTGTGTTTGTGTGTGTGTGTGTGTGTGTTTGTGTGTGTCTGTGTGTGTTTGTGTGTGTGCGCGTGTGTGTGTGTGTGTGTTTGTGTATGTGCCGACAGGGTGGTCAGTATGCAGGCTCAGAGCCAATGGTAATAAACATTGCAGTCTATGTGTGTGCCCTTGTTTTCTTGGGGGGGGGGTGTAGTGTTGTCAAACATAGATTTTATAGATATATGAATGTTGATAGGCAGCGTGAATGATTGAATGAATGTTTGAATAATCTATCTACTGTGTATATCTATCTATCTGTCTACCTGTATTGCCTAGTTGCCATTTTATATTCTCTCTCTCTCTCTCTCTCTCTCTCTATGTGTGTGTGTGTGTGTGAATGTGTGTGCGTGCTTCGTTTGAGTGGCAGTGGAGGCCACTAATGGAATACAGCTGTGCCAAACACGCCAGCCTAAGCCACACGTGAGAATGTGAGAATTAACATACAGCCACATATGGATGGCACACACACACACACACACACACTGACACATAAATGTGTGTATGTGTGTGCCGTTCATATTGGTGGTGTAAAAACAGCGTCTCTGTCTGCGGAGTTGGGGTGTCTGTGTCTGTGTGTGTGTGTGTGTGTGTGTCTGTGTCTGTGTGTGTGTGTGTGTGTGTGCAGTATTATCTCATGTTTCCACTAATCTATAGCCTCTCGACTACAGAGAGAGAAACAGAGACAGATCTCTCTCAGAGCACATTCCACACATTTGATACTATAAAACTGTACTTAAACCTAAAGGATACAAGGTTTTTACAAGCTTTTCTTTTAAAGGGTAGTTATTTTTCAATTTCATTCATTTTCCATATCGCCCTCTTACTTGTTTTAAGACTTTGGAGGACTGTAAATGTGCTGATATATGCAAAAAAATAAAAATCAATGCCATTTTACTCATAAAAACTATCCATGTTTAAAGTTGGCTCTGTTGGTTTTGCAGTATAAATAATCATTATGAGCGCACGTTTTTTGACGTATCACTTTACGTCAAAAAATCGGATTATTTTAAAACCAAACCATAAAACTTCTTCTGGATTTTTTTTACATCTATTGTTTTTGCTTAGTAACCAGAGAAAGAGGCCGCAGTCTTTGAGTTAGGGGTGATGAGGAGAGGGGAGAGGCAAGAGATGGGAGGCGGGAGGCGGGAGAGGGGAGAGGACACATTTAGTCCCAGCCATGGAGGTACAAAGGGGCACAGGGGGGCATGGGGCAGGCACAAGGGGGCCATGAGAAGAGCTGGTTCAAAACTCTCACATGCATCCATGCACACATGCACGGGCACACAGTCACACAGACTGCTCCCTGCCGCCCCCTCTGGTGGCAGAGTGGCATTGCAGACGCCGATATGTTGTGAGTGACAGTTTACAGTGTTTGTTGAGTGTCGTTTTTTTTAAGAGACACTTACACGATACACAATGCAAGGATATGGAAGAATGAAGTAAGATAGGCGGTATATGACAGATGGGCAGAGACATGTTGCACCACTGCATGCAAAGAGATTTTGTAGAAATATACTGTATATATTTATATGTATATAAAATATTAATAGAAAGGTGGAGGAGGCTGTGGTTCAGAGAGGCGAGGAGAGACTGGACTGGAGACATAGGTTTCTATGTGCATAGTTGACTTACAGAAGAGGTAGACTAGAGGCATAGGTTTCTATGTGTGTTGACTTACAGAAGAGATAAGCTGGAGGCATATGTTTCTTTGTGCAGATTAGACTTACAGAAGAGGTAGACTCGAGGCATAGGTTTCTATGTGCGTTGACTTACAGAAAAGATGGCAATGAGAATGCCGACAGCACAAAGCACGGCGTCGCTTATGGTGTCTCCGTTTTTATAGGGGTAGCGGATGGACTCGTCTGTACAGTAAAACCCGCGCTGGTACGGCCTTATGGTGCTAGTCTCAATGATGAGGAAAGGCAGGCCAGCTACAACAGACACAAAGAAAGGGAGAGACAGAGAGAGAGAGAGAGAGAGCGACAGACAGAGACAGAGACAGAGAGAGACAGAGAGAGAGACAGACAGAGACAGAGACAGACAGAGAGAGAGAGGGGAAGACATAAAGGCAACAGGTCAGTGACACAGGACATAACGGGGGGATCAGTGCGGAAGGGGGTTGGGGGGGGGGCGGCGACAGGGGGCACCCTGGCAGCAAAGGATCATGGGATACGGTGGGGCTGGAGGTCGAGAGGTCGGAGGATCTCCAAAAAAAATGGTGCTCAAATCTCAAATCGATCGATCAATTTCAAATTTCAGAGTTCCTGGATTCTATGAAATAACACACTAGACGTTTGAAAGCAACGTCTTACACTTGACTTTAGCAACCACGTTTGGATTCGATTTGAATCATTTTCACACCTTTTTTTTCTCATCCATAAACCTCTTACACTCCGTCCAGCGCCACCCACCTCAACAACCCCCCCCCCCCCCACACAGTTCCTCTCCCGGGGGTGGGCGGGCTATGCAGGGGTGACTTACAGACACCAAGGGCAGTGTGAGCCCCACACCGATGAGCATGGAGGTGGGCACCATGCTGTTCTTGTAGGGGTAGCGCAGGGTGCTGTCACTGCAGTAGAAGCCCCGCTGGTAAGGGGGGACAGAGGTCCTTTGCAGCACCAGGCTAGGGAGCATGACTGCACATACACACACACACACACACATACACACGCACGCAAGCACCCGTACGATGAAAAAGGCCACACACACACACACACACACACACACACACACACA
>PIJE02001475.1:32500-40265 GCA_002895965.2 Coryphaenoides rupestris
CATCTGATAACAGCACACGAGGGTGTGGTGTTCTTTAAGAACTACATGTAAATGTCAACATGGTTTTTTTTATAAATTATGCTCTGACGTCATTGGAAGAGGGGTGTGGGATTGTCTGGGACGCCGGGGTAGGGGTTGTGGGGTGGGTTCGGTGGGGTGGGGGTCTCTGGGCACTCTTGGCGAGACGAAGGGACCAGTGTGTGAGGGGTGAATGGGAGGCGGGGCCAGGAGGGCTGAGGTATAGAGGAAGAGGCATTGTGGTGGGCTTTAATAGAGGATATCCTCCTCAAGTCGCCGCTCGCTCGCGCGTACCCATGTGACCCACCGGGCGAGCCAACAAGAGAGAGAGAGAGAGAGAGAGAGAGAGAGAGAGAGAGAGAGAGAGAGAGAGAGAGAGAGAGAGAGAGAGAGAGAGAGAGAGAGAGAGAGAGAGAGAGGAGGGGAGGATCGAGAGGTGGGGACAGAGAGCTTTAGGGGGTCTGGTTGAGTCCATTGACCTGTCAATCAATCAAACATGTCACCCTCCTTCCACGCCTCTTTCATTCTCCTGGCCTCACGCGATTCTTCCCACATTTCCTACATAGATCAGCTTGCTTTTAGGCAAATAGTGGTTTAACTGTGTGTATTTATGTGTGTGTGTGTGTGTGTAAGAGAGAGAGAGAGAGAGAGAGAGAGCGAGAGAGAGGGGCACAGGGGGATTTGGAAGGAAAGGAGAGAGAGGGGTCTTGCTGTGGGACTCGGCCAGTTTGTTTGCTCTGGCTTAACTAACTCACACAAGCCAAACACACAGGCATACGCGCAGAAAATATAGCAGCTCTTTTCTGTAAGCAAACCTTGTATTTCAGGGTCACTGACGTTCTATTTCCCATGGCAGACTGCAGAGCGCAGGGTGTGTGTGTGTGTGTGCAAGCATATGTGTATGTATGTGTGTGTGTGTGTGTGTGTGTGTGTGTGTGTGTGTACCCGTCTGTATCAGATGTGTTTGGCGTGATGGTGGTTCATCAAGCCAGGAGCGGATGTATGGATCTGCTCTAATTTGAGCTCAGCCCACACCCATCCACCCCCCCCCCCCCCCCCCTCCCCGCCCCGCCCCAAAAGGGCTAATACATTGGCACACATTCGATTTCACATTACATACAGTACTGTACTTCTCAACATGTCCATGACGTGTGTGTGTATGTATGTGTGTGTGGTGAGTCTATGAGAACATCTATTCTCGATCTCTCTGAGACCCCTCCGAACCCCAGCGAGGTGGCGGCATGAGTGTGTGTGTGTGTGTGTGTGTGTGTATATGCGTACGTATGAGTGCATGTATATGTGGTTCTGTGCTGTGTTGGCTCCTCCAGCACAGCGGTTCCAAAACATGTCCAAGTCCACAAAGCTCATTTTGCAGCCGCAAAGAGGCTTTTAAAACGTTCTGCAGATCCAAATAAACAATAATCAGCTCCCACCACCCCCCCCCCCCCCACCCTGGCTTCATCTACGACCCCATCGGTGACTGTGTAGGAAACACATGCACACACACACGCACACACACACACACACACACAAACACACACACACACACACATAGAAGCAGCTGAGGTCAGCAGTGCAGCAGCGGACAGAGTGAATCCCTGTCTTTTTCCCTGTGTGTGTGTGTGTGTGTATGTGTGTGTGTGTGTGTGTGTGTGTGTGTGTGTGTGTGTGCGTGTGTGTGTGTGTGTGTGTGAGAGAGAGAGAGTGAGGGGCCGCAGGCAGAAGCATGTGCTTACTCAGAGAGATTTTATTCACAGGAATAAATGGCGGCGCTTACATGCGTCCACTTATCGGGGGACAAACTCTTAGGGGGCCTCTATTTGTAATGTTTTGGTCACCTGCCTGCAAGGTGAGCTGGGAGTTGAGCAGAGTGGTCCATTACACGTATGTTCATGAAACTTTGCCCATATCCCAAATTGGCATCGCTTCCCATTTTCCAGATGGCTTCACGATGGATGGATAGATGGATGGATGGTCTGTGATGAGGCTCGTTAGGGGGACCTTGTTGAAGGATGTCACCTTTTCACCGACAACACACACAACACACAAACACACACACACACACACACCACCACACCACACCACACCACACACACAACACACACCTTTTATCTTCCCCTGTCTTTGGGGCACCAGTAAAGATCCTACATTATGAAGACATCTGAGGCCATCCAAAGCCCACTAAATATGCACACACACACACACACACACACACACACACACACACACACACACGTGCGGTCCCGTCAACGTTTTTCGGGTGACCGTGGCCTTTGTGTCAACAGCGCACCGGCGCTCATGCAGCTACAGCAGCACGGGACACAAATTTGGCAGCCGTTCAGCGATTTCTAGTCGGGCTGGGCTGGGCTGGGGGGGTTCTGCTGTCGTCGTCGTCGTCGGGGCGCAGCAACACCGCGACGCGCGGCGCTCACACCACCTCGGTAAATACACACACTTACGTCGACCGCAGGCCCCGCGCCGAAATCACTGCTCTTTCTGTCTTTTCGTACGCGCACAAAACACACACACACACACAAGCGTACAAATGTGTGGCGCATTTAGAATGGATGATTGTGTATGTGTGTGTGTGTGTGTGTGTGTGTGTAGGTGTGTGTGGGAAGGGACGCCCACTTGACCTTTCAGGAAACGGTCCCTCTAAAAGTGGACTCACCTAAGCCCTGATTATGTTTTACACAATGGGGTCTGAAATGATGTACTATGCTACATGGTCTGTTTGGTGTTTTGTGCGCCACGCTGTGTGCATGTGGTTGTTTTTTATCAAAACAAGGCACAGACTAGCTGGCAGACCACTGGCAAACATTTAGAGTACCACGACACACATATATATATATATATATATATATATTTATATCGTGGTACTCTAAATATAGGTAAATAAATATAGAACATAATGAAGAGAGAGAGTATTAGAGAGGGAATGGAATCCAGGGGGCTAAAAGCTAATTTCCTCACGAGGGGGGGTCTCACGTTACACACTTCTACCTGCTCAGGTGTTTGGGGACTCGGATGGGGGTTTCTAGAAGACCGACCCTGGATTGTGAACCCTTTTACTGCCCAGGGGGGACCCGGTTGGTCACAAGCCCAGTAGCCGTGTCCCTATATAGCTCTAGCCCCCCCCCCCCCCCCCACCCTCTCTCTCTCTCCCTGCCCCCCCCCCCCCCCCTCTCTCTCTCTCTCTCTCTCTCTCTCTCTCCCTCCCTCCCTCCCTCTCTATCTCCCGGTATTATGGCCAGGGGTCTCCAAACCACTCATTAAAGCAGAAGAGGTTTAACCTCTACCTCTCCAGACCCGTCGACCACTTCAATGCTTAGCCGCTTAAAAAAAATATTTTCCAGAATTTCTCAAATTCTTCTCCTGGCAGCAGCAGCAGCAGCGGTGCCCTCTTTGCGAAAAAAGAAAAAGGAAAACCGGTCTTGATGTGACATCTGGTGCAATTTTCTGAGTGAGTGGAAGACTTGGGGAAAGGTGTAGTGTGTGTGTGTGTGTGTGTGTGTGTGTGTGTGTATGCGCGCGCGTGTGTGTAGAGTTGAGCTCAGGAAAGGGTGGGAAGCGGAAAGGTAGTGTTGGTCAGAGTTAGGTGTGGTTGAAAATGAAATCCTGTACATATTTTTTGACTCTTGGCCCATTTCCCCCGCTTCCCCCCTTCCTCCCTCTTCCCTTTCCTTCGAACCCCAGACCCCCCCCCACGCCCCACCCCACCCCCCGCCGACCACCACACACACACACACACACACACACACACTCACCATGAGTTCACAAAGAGTGAGGGTCGCAGAGTTTGCCGACTGATAATGCATGTGATGGGCCTACCCAACGTCAAGGAGGAGAAGTACTTAAGCAACAGTGATGATGACTTTTCACCGTTGCTTGATCTGTTGTATGTGAGGCTTTGTGTGGACTTTTCAATGTGCTTGTTTTCTTTGATTGCTTAATTGTTAAGCAATTAAAAAGCATACATTTCACACCTGAGCTGTTCTAACCCTAACCCTGGAGCGTTTCCCCCTTCGCTTGGGGTTGGTGTGAGCGCCCATGCGAACCCTAAACAAACCAGCTAACTCTGGTCCACTGGGTCCACTTCCAAGTGAACTCTGAGTCTGATCTCTGAATCAGGAGGTGAAAGCTCTCATCGGAATACGGTCGGACAGCGATGTAACAGCTTGTGGTCACTCACTCAATTATTCAGTGACGGAATGAAATGGTGGAAATGGGCACAATTGACACAAGTCCAGTGTGCGCACGAACCGAACCAAATGAAACCCGCAACGGTAGTATCAACTTCGGGGGTCGAGTCTACCGACCTATATGTGACGAGTGACAACGCCCTAAAACTAAAGCCGTGTCAACCCATATAAAGCACGGTCACAGGTGCAAAGTAACCACAAGGCATCTCTCTCTCTCTCTCTCTCTCTCTCTCTCTCTCTCTCTCTCTCTCTCTCTCTCGCTCTGTCGGTCAGCCAGTCCGTGTGGCCATTCTGCAGGAAAAGGGATTAAAGGCCAAGGGTCAGGGCACAGTCTCATATAGAACACAATGCCCACCCCCACCCTCTCTCTCTCTCTCTCTCTCCTCTCTCTCTCTCTCTCTCTCTCTCTCTCTCTCTCTCTCTCTCTCTCTCTCTCTCTCGCCCCCCCACTATCCTTCTCCTAATGGTATTTACAGTACACACAGAGGGCACGGATTCTAAACACCCGGCAGCATCTGGGTTAAACTCGGCTGAACTGAGTGCCTATAATAGAGGCTTGCATGCGTACAGCACCCCGGGGGTAGATGCCATCACGGCGGGGTTATCAGCAGCCCTCTGGCCCTGGTCACTTCTCATCTGATCTGATCTGATCTGTGGTCGGTGGTCTGTGACTTGCGTTGGCTGTGTGGAGTCAGACGATAGGAGGTTGATCTCGCAGAGGGAAGGTGAGCTATATGGAGGCCCGGTGAAGAGATGAAGAGCAGCAATCCTGACGGCAGAGGCCCAGAGTCTATGATCCCGGAAAAGTATCTAACACCTTGTTTACGTGTGAGTCTGTCCTTGTTTGTCCTTTCACTAATGTGGAGTCATGGTGGGATTAGGGCCAAGCCGGTGTGTGTCTGTGTGTGTGTGTGTCTCGTGTCAATGTTTGTGTGTCTGTCTGTGTCTGTGTGTGTGTGTGTGGTTGGTGTGTGTGTAGTGTGTGTGTTATGTAGCGTTTTAAGCCCTTCGGCGTGCCACAGGGCTAGCTTGAGAATCTCCTGGCCTACAGTAAACACAGCCCGCGCGCGGTGGGTTGTCTGATGCCGGGGCTTTGATTTATAATAACAGAGGTGTGTGGGGTGTCCGTGGTGTGTGCCTTGTTGGGCCCGTGATTTCTTGTAGGAGATGGAGAGAACCTATAGGGCTATCATTAAAATGCGCGCTCTATTGGCTTACGAGTGAAAGAGACTCGTTGTGTGGTGTGTTGTTGTGTGTGTGTGTGTGTGCGTGTTGTGTTGCGTGCGTGCACGTGGGTAGCATGTGTGAGCCGTATGTGGCCCTAGTGCGCGTGTGTGTGTGTGTGTGTGTGTGTTCCCTGTGGTCATGCCTGCAGCGTGCCCATTTATTAAAGACCTTCGTGCCTTCTAGACCTCAGATTGACCTCCCCCAATTTCTTAGAGCCCTCTGTGCTGACAATACAAAGACAATGATAATCATACCCACCAACTTAAATGTAATAACGTAATAATAAGTTCTCCGGTCTTTCCTTAATCTTTAATTACAAACTCCCTTCTTTTTTGTCCTCTCAGGTAAACACAACACAAACTGCTTATTTTCAATTGTAAATGACTGGGCAGGATCCTCCAACGTAAATCAGTTAGCTATTGTCTGTTTGTGTTGTGTGTCGGTGGGTATCGTACGGGAACATTGTGTGGAGTGTCTGTGTGAGTGTGTGTGTGTGTCTGTGTGTTGTGTGTGTGTGGGGGCATCAAGAGCATTTTGTAAACATTCACCCGGCCGGTACGCCCGCGCAAATGAGAAGTTTACTCCCGATGTCTTGGTCTTCTTGGGAGATTCTCTCCGTCGGTCTCCCCACAGCGCCTTGGACATAAGCAGGCGACGTGGGCCTAGTGTGGGAGGATACTGGGCTATCAGGCAGGCAGCAGTGGAACATGAGGCCTCATAACAGCCAGCTGGCCGGGCCTTGGGGGGGGCCCCCACTGCATCTCGCTGTCACCACGTTGTCTCCGACTGGGCCCCACTTCACTGTCACACTGGGCCCTCTGTCTGCCAGGCTCTCTGTCCCTTTCTCTCGCCCACCACAATACTCTTTGTGTGTGATGTATATGTGTGTGTGTGTGTGTGTGTGTGTGTGTGTGTGTGTGTGTGTGTGTGTGTGTGTGTCACCCCAGATTGTGGGTAGTTGGGGAAGATGGTGGCGGCGGTGTGGGGGTGGCGAATGCCAGATTTCACTGTTTTTGTCGAACAATGTCCCTTTTGATGCATCCCAGCATGCATTGTTCCGTTAACGAGCACTAATGGGCTTGTCGCAGACAGGAGGAGCGAGGGAGTGAGGGTGGGGGTGGGGGGGGGGGGGGGGGTGTGGACGGAGGAGAAGTGGGAAACTCTAGCCGGCCCGATGATTAGCCCTCAGTGGTTTACGGCGGCGGCCATTGCTGGCAGCAGAGCTCTGTATTGTTAAAGTGGATTGTAGGCTGTAACGCTTATCTCTCTCCTTAGCTCTGGCCTGTGCCGGGCTTCTAATCAGCTCAGCATCTCTATTGGCCCAGGCCTTATCCCCCCCCCCCCCCCTTTACATACAGAGAGCAGGCCCGCCATGAAGAGGGACCCTAACGCTTTTTAGTTGCAGGACCAACACTGCGCTAATGCTGCGCGATCACACGGCAGGGCCACTTTTAACGCCTATTGTTGTGGTTTATGGACACACTAAACGCCGCCAGCCAGCCAGCCAGACACCGGGTGAGACGTCACAAAGTCCCCACCCTCCACACACACACACAACACACACACACACACACACACACACACACACACACACACATAGATACACACACACTCTCTCCCCTACTCTCGCTCTCTTTCTCTCTCTCTCTGTGAAGTGGGCAGGGTCATGCGAGTGGACAATGAGAATGCTTGAATGACTGAACTGGAAGAGGAGGTGGAGGAGGAGGAGGAGGAGAAGGTGGTGGGGGAGGAGGGGGAGGAGGTGGAGGAGGAGGTGGTGCGCTGCTACAGTGATGGCGGTGTCGGCTTTCAAAGACACCCCGGCCCCATTGTCCCCGCGGGTCATAATAACTACTCTGATGCCAGGGACACAGAGCAACAGCTAGCCAGCCAGTCAGTCATCCAGCCAGCCAGCCAGCCAGCCAGCCAGCCAGCCAGCCGTGCAGAGCCGTGCAGAGCAGAGCCACCACTGCTAGCCAGAGGATCTGGTTGTAGCCCCTGGGCAGGTCTCATATTTCCCTTCCCCTTTAGATGCAGCTGTTGCCGCTCAACCCCATCTCCCCACCTCACCACCACACATTACGAACCCCCCCCCCGACCACACCCCCTCTATGCTGATACTGTACACTTTCTTTGCCTGGTGGTGCGGGCGCGTTACCGTGGTAATGTGACGCCGGCGGTACACTGAAGTCTTCTCTTCCGATGACAGATCACGCTCTACGTGTTTAACAATCACAAGACCACGGAGCAGTGTGATCACTGGGAAACAGGTTTAGTATTTAAAAACCATCCAGCTTTCAGCTCAGCCCACATGAGGC
>PIJE02001475.1:40507-100507 GCA_002895965.2 Coryphaenoides rupestris
ACACACCACACAATACGAGAGACACATAACACACACACACAACACGCACACACACACACACAGACACACACACAGACCACACAGATCACACACACAGACACACACACACACACACACACACACACACACACACACACACACACAGACACACACACACACACACACACACACAGACGAAAGGCATACGGGGACCAGACACTTACAGAATAACAAGTAACAAAAATTCAAAGGCAACCAGCAGAGAGCTGAGCCTGTTGGTGCAATTCACAAATCTATCTGCATCTGCTGTCTTTATCTTATCAATATATATAATGCACTTTCATTAACATGTTTTTTTACAGCTTTTTTTTCACAACAGGGGTCTCTGCCTGATGTCCTGGGGGGGTCAGGGGGTCAGGGACGATGAAAGTGTGTGAGCTATTTAAAGGGCAGTAAAAGGGGCAGGTTACAGCGCATCAAAACATCTGTGAGCCTGCAGGCTGGCTGGCAGCGGGCAGCAGGACTGGGCCCACACCAGTGTGTTGTCATGTCCAGGAGAGAATCTGGATACAACGACGTGGCCATCAGGCACATCACACACGTACAAGAAGACAGATCATAAACCAATTCAATTAAATTCAATTCACTGGTTGTCCAGGGGAATCAGACATGATGAATTGATTGCGATGGGATGGACGTCATACTGCATGTGTTGCATGTACTACTTGTGTATGACTTGTCACACTCAAGGAACTTGCGTGTACATTTTCATCTCAGGTGTGTGTATAGCCCATACCTGTACCTGCTGCTGATTATATTTAATTGGCTGTCATAACGGCATTTAATGTAAAACGATGGCAACTTTATAAGAGATGGGGATGTATGATGTACATGTCAACAATTGGACATGTTTCGGATGCTCTGTCCTGAGTGATGGGTTGATGTTGAAGCATATATGGTGCCATGTCGGGACAGATAACATAATCATTAAAACATCATAATTTAAAACTTTAAATTACAAAAGTTTACCTTTATTACCTTTATTACCTTTATTTCCAACCTATTGTAAAAGCGCGCCTTTACATTCAGTCATCAACAATCAATACAATAATACAATAAAGTAGACTACTGTACAACATTGTGTCTGCGGGTACTGGAGAAAATCATCAATAAAATACGAAATTAAAAAAACCAAAAAACAATGTATAAACTCACCGAGAAGGAGGCAGAAGATATCTAGAGCTATGAGCAGTTTCCTCTTGCTGTTGTCAACACCATTGTTGTTGTTTAGAGTCGAGCTTCCTCCGTTCCTGGTCTCTTGAGCCATTGCTTTCTCATACATATATTTTTGCATTGGAGAAGTCCCTATTTTAGATTTAAATCCGACACCGCTGCTGCAAGTGGCGGTGGTGGTGGTGGTGGTGGGAAAAAAATAAAAATAAAAAAAAAGTAGCGGACTAAATGGATGCGTTAAAAAGATAGGACGGCGCAGCACTGTCACTAAGTTACTGTCATTAAACTCAACGGGACAGACGCCGATTCTCGCAAAGTTGCGGTTCGCTCCTTCTTATTTCACTTTTACAAAATAAAACAAAACAAAAAAAGAACACCACCACCAAGTGCCGCAAGAGACTATATTTATATGTATGTGCGGGCCGGGTATCACTTAGAGAAGAAGAAGAAACGCAATGTTGTCTGAGCGCGAAATCGAGATCGTAAAGCCCGCTCCTTTCCGTTCTTGGTTCAAAGGCTCGGACTGGAGACTAGAGGCTGGTGCCGAGAGCCCGCTCTTGTTATATCAAATCCTTCCTCTCCTCCTCCTCCTCCTCCTCCTCCTCTTCTTCACTCTCTCTCTCTCTCTCTCTGGATCCCCCCCTTCCTATCTCGGCTCCAAGACACAGCCCCTCTCTTCCCTCCCTCCCCCTTAGTGAAGCTCTATCACCTCCATCCCGTCCATGGAAAAAACTTTTCACAAAAGACGAGCCAAGAGACGAGCAATGGATGAGCGACGGACAGCGCCCCCCGATGGTGACGCGCGGTACGGCGGGCGCACTGACAAGACGTGCCTTGCAATAAATAGCATGCAAGCATTTCCATTGTGTCTTTTCTGTTGGTGCAATTCACAAATCTGTCTGCATCTGCTGTCCTTATCTTATCAATATAATATCTATCATGTTTGAGCAATGCGTTCAGATAAAAGTTGGGTTGGTTTTTCTTTTTATGACGATGACGCAAGAGAAGATAATTCTCTTGCGGTGACGTTTTGTGATGACCTATTAGTCAACCTTTCGCTGCTGTAACGTTTGCACTTCCCTCCCATGATGAAGAGTGTTCTTCTTATCTTACATTAGTAGGCATATTATCATCGTGAATAGCTCTTGGAATTTATATATCTTGCACGAAAACGTACGATTCGGTCAACTGTTTCCTGTGTTCGTTGATCGGGATGGTGAAACCTTAATGAATACTTTGGCATTTTGGCAAGAGAGGTCGGACAGGTAGGCCTACAGTACAGCTTACTGACAGAGAAATTGTTGCATGTGTAGCAGACATGTTTAGAAGCTGAGCGCGTCCTGCCACCTAGCGGTTAACAGTGGTAGTAACGCACTCTACAATTAAACGAGCGGAGTGCCAGTACAGGTAGGCAGGTTGTTGTTGTTGTTGTTGTTGTTGTTGTTGTTTACACACGCGAATAATTGTGTACTGTTAATCTGTGCATTCACACACATATTTAAACGTACAAACGCACAGACTCAGAAAAAGACACACATAATATTATATTATAATATCTTATATTATAATATATAATATTTCATAAAAAAAATATTTCAATATATAATATATCATTAAAAAAGTATTTACTAACTATTTACAATTTTCTTTTATTTTTTTTTTACAACGAAATGGGAAGTTTTCCCATCATTCCGTCGCTTTGTTGATCGGTGGCTCCGGCCTCGTGTCGGCTCGGCGTGTGAGAGCCGCGCCCCGCCTCCCCCCGGACAGACCGGCGGCAAGCAGGCGGCGGCGAGCACACCCACCCACACACCCACCCACCGAGGGGCTCCGAGCGGATTGATTCGGGCGGTCGGTAGCAGACGGAGAAGGAGGAGGAGGAGGATAGAAGAAGATGGCAGAGCGGCAACAGAAGCACGAAGGCAGGGTGAAGATTGGCCATTACGTCCTCGGCGACACGCTCGGCGTCGGAACATTCGGGAAAGTAAAGAGTTAAGTCCTATTCTGTGCTTCGTGTGTGTGTGTGTGTGTGTGTGTTATTGTAGCGTCGTGCAGTGTTTCAGGGAACGCCGCCGTGTGTTAAAGTTGCCGGTGGTCAATACGCCACCTGCGTAGCTGCGGCGCCACGGGCAGCCGCGTCACGCCTTCAGTGCGGAGGCGTGTTTGGAGAATCGGGGCTGTTTGAAAGGCAAATTGTGATCCCGAAAACACCGTCAGTGTCTCTGTTTTGTGACATCAGCGATGTCGGGGCTGGGGGTGGGTCGCTGGTCAAAACACTCCCCCGATGCTCCGTGCACGTAGGGGGAATAATGGGAGGGAATAATGGGAATAATCTGGGAGGTTTCTGGCGTCTTGTCGTGGTGTTATTCTCCCCGTGTGTCGCTAAAGGGCATCTCGGCACATAAAACCTGTCGGTGGAAACGGGATACATGTGAACGACACGCCACGGCGCTGAGTGACACTGCGTTTATATTATATGTGGCTTATAGCGAACGACGTCGAGCCACACTTGTGTATATATAATAATAATAATAATATATATATCTATATATATATATAGATATATATATATATATATCACAACATCAGGGTGTCACGGCCCTTATGCTTCCATGGCTCCGCTCTAGTTCCCTCTGCGTGACCTTGTGGACGCGAAGTGCTCCGTGGTCCCGCCCCTTTATTATAGAAGATAAAATAAAATAAGATAAGATAGAACTTTATTAATCCCGAAGGAAATTCTTGTGGCAGGTTGCATAGCAATACAGTACAATAAAACAATAGAGAAATCAACAGCATAATAAAAATAAACTAACAGATTTACAAATGTACAGTCAAAATATACAAATATACAAATATATAGGCGAGATAAGGTGTTCAGACGGCGAAGACAATTTGGCATAATTGAAGTGTAATACTGTGATAATAATAATAATGGTTAGGGGACGTATTGCACCTGATATGAAGAATATGAAGAATATTGCACATCATGTTGAAAGGTAATGTAGGAGAGGTCTTGCACACGACATGAAGAATATTGCACACGATGATGAGAGGAGATGAGAGGTAGTATTACAGGTAATATTTAGAGATAACATGATATTATTATTAATAATAATAATAATAATAATAATAATAATAATTAATAATAATAATAATAATATATAGCACATGATAACAGGAGTAAATATATACGCACTTTCCAGCGGGCTTGTGTGTGTGAAGCGCCTGGGCTCTGATTTGTCTGCGACTGCGAAGACAAATCAGAGTTGTAACCAAATCAGAGCGTTCAGTTCCACACTAGTAACTCTGAACTCTGTGTGTCTCTATAGCCCAATGACTCGTTGTTACTTTAATATGGTATTCAAGTATTAATCACTCGAGAAATTACTTTCTCAATACAACCAGAATGCATCACATTTCTTTTAATACATGCATAGTATACTTCCTCTTACCATTATTATTATTATTATTATTATTACAGTTTTATTACACTTCAATTATTGCCAAATTGTTTACGCGGACTGAATATCTTATCTTACCTATATTTTTATATTTTACTCTTACCTATTTTTATACTTCTACTAGGACTTAGACCTACTCTACATTTGTAAATCTGTTATTTTTATTATTCTACTGTTTATTTCTCTATTGTTTTATTGTATTGCTATGCAACCTGGCACAAGAATTTCCTTCGGGATTAATAAAGTTCTATCTTATCTTATCTTTATCTTATGCCCTTATTTGGCCTCAATCAAGTTTCTCTGCGTGCTTTCTTTGTGTGCAATGAATGCATTGTATGTTATTCGTTGTACACGTAGTTGGCGAGCATCAGCTGACTGGCCATAAGGTGGCTGTGAAGATCCTCAACAGGCAGAAGATCCGCAGCCTCGATGTCGTGGGCAAAATCAAGCGGGAGATACAGAACCTCAAACTCTTCAGGCACCCGCACATCATCAAACTGTAAGCCGTGGAGATACATACATCACCACACACCATCTCACCATGACATACTCCAGGTTATTGCCCGAAATGTTTTTTGAAACCTGAGCTCCAGAACAGTGTTGGCTTCACTGTCTATCCTTTTGTATTGCTTCCGGTTTGTGCTGTGACACGGTCCACTTTTCACTCTGTTTGTTTACTATCGCTGCCTCCTACTGGGCATGCTCAGTAGAGAGCTCTCAGATGTCTCACTCACTCACTTAACGAGATACTAGCAGCTAAACTTAGCATACATCGTATACGTTCACTAACTGTAGTCTGAAGTTCAGCCAACAGTCAGTTAACATAAATATCCAGTAACACAAAATGCAAAATAGCCTCTCTTTCCTAATCTCGCTCTCTGCCCATGTAACGATCGTCTCATCGCCTTCCCCCTGTCTCAACAAACCCTGTGTTATTTTTAGGCCCGGGTTAGAGTTAGCCTAACCCCGCGACACTGCATGCATGTGCCTTCTCAGCCAGCGAGTGTCTGCTATCATGCCCAGTGCTTGGAGCACCGAGATTGGGAACTACACTGGCAAACACACGCACACACACACACACACACACACACATGTGCAATGAATGCATTGTATGTTATTCGTTGTACACGTAGTTGGCGAGCATCAGCTGACTGGCCATAAGGTGGCTGTGAAGATCCTCAACAGGCAGAAGATCCGCAGCCTCGATGTCGTGGGCAAAATCAAGCGGGAGATACAGAACCTCAAACTCTTCAGGCACCCGCACATCATCAAACTGTAAGCCGTGGAGATACATACATCACCACACACCATCTCACCATGACATACTCCAGGTTATTGCCCGAAGAACAGTGTTGGCTTCACTGTCTATCCTTTTGTATTGCTTCCGGTTTGTGCTGTGACACGGTCCACTTTTCACTCTGTTTGTTTACTATCGCTGCCTCCTACTGGGCATGCTCAGTAGAGAGCTCTCAGATGTCTCACTCACTCACTTAACGAGATACTAGCAGCTAAACTTAGCATACATCGTATACGTTCACTAACTGTAGTCTGAAGTTCAGCCAACAGTCAGTTAACATAAATATCCAGTAACACAAAATGCAAAATAGCCTCTCTTTCCTAATCTCGCTCTCTGCCCATGTAACGATCGTCTCATCGCCTTCCCCCTGTCTCAACAAACCCTGTGTTATTTTTAGGCCCGGGTTTAGAGTTAGCCTAACCCGCGACACTGCATGCATGTGCCTTCTCAGCCCAGCGAGTGTCTGCTATCATGCCCAGTGCTTGGAGACCGAGATTGGGAACTACACTGGCAAACACACGCACACACACACACACACACACACACGTGCACGCATACACGTGATCAGGCTTATACGGTCTGCTCCTCAACAGATGGCCTCCGGCTTTCCGCTGGGAGTGGGAGAGGAGCAACCACATGCTGGCAACCATGATCCATGTGTGAACGCAGAGAGCGAGGGCCTGGAAGCGGGAAACATGTAGCATAGCATTTGCCTCAAGTGCTCTCATGGCTTTTGGAGGTGTGTGTGTGTGAGTGTATAGAGAATATTGAGAGTGAGACGGATGCCGGTGTTGAATAGTGAGTGCGAGTAAGAACAGCAGAATATTGGAGTCTATATGAGGGAGGACAAGGGTGTGTGTGTGTCTGTGTGGTGTGTGTGTGGTGTGTGGCGTGCAGGCACGTGCTTGTTTTTCCATATTCAGTCTGACAGCGGTGAGCTTTGTTCCCCGACAGAGCCGAGGTGCAGGGCTCAGGTTCAGCACTCACTCACTCATGGCACTATAACCTGATTGTTGCGGCCTGACCTTTAAAATAAATGCACGTACAACCTCAAATGCATGTACCTAATCCATCCTCCGATGTTTACCTGTGTTTATAAACTCCACTCCTTGTAATGCAATAACAGACTCCACAGACTGAGATATTGAAAAATGGTTTAATAAAAGTGTGTGTGTGTGTGTGTGTGTCTGTGTGTCTGTCTGTCTGTCTGTCTGTCTGTCTGTCTGTCTGTCTGTCTGTCTTGTCTGTGTGTGTGTTGTGTGTGTGGTGTGTGTGTGTGTGTGTTAGGTACCAGGTGATAAGTACGCCAACGGACTTCTTCATGGTAATGGAGTACGTGTCTGGAGGGGAGCTGTTTGACTACATCTGTAAACACGGACGGGTTAAGGCGCTCTTGAGATATGGATTCATATTAATAATACTATGATATCATAAATAATAGAATAAAGAATAATAGAATAAAGTATTAAGAACTGTGGTGCAAAATGAGCAGTTTCTTGTGAAACTATAGAGAAAAAAATATATAGGCTTAGCCTACAATATGAAAATATAAAATAAATAAAAAACAAAGCTAAATATACAAGTGTTTCAAGTATAGCAGGAACAGCACTCAAGGTTTAGAGCTTCACAAATCTAGAGTGTTCTAGATGTGAATCTGAAGGACTCCAGCCGTGACCTTCTGTTTTACACCATTAAACCCAAAGCAATGACTAGCTATCATCATGATATCCATGATGTTGGAACTATTGTTATTTTTCGGTGAGGGATCTCTATGTGTCGGCTAGCTTGTGGCTGATACCACATGCAAAGTTATTCTCTTCATCTGCACCTCAGCATTTGGATTTCATTGGGTTTTTTTGTTGTTGTGGAAAAGACATTGTCAGGGGACTTGCAGCACTGCCCATGGGCCATATGAGGATGATCTTATGGTATGAGTACACCAAGTACTATGAGAGGCCCAGGGTGCTGTGTGTCTGGGCCCCCTGGTCCTGGTGGTGATGGTGGTTCTCCTGTGGTGCAGGTGGAGGACTCGGAGGCGCGGCGTCTCTTCCAGCAGATCATCTCCGCGGTGGACTACTGCCACAGACACATGGTGGTCCACCGAGACCTCAAGCCAGAGAACGTCCTGCTGGACGCCAGCAAAGAACGCCAAGATAGCAGACTTTGGGTAAGGGGGAGTGGTGGTGGTGGCGGTGGCGTGGAGTTGCATGCATTTCCTCTCCTCCTCCAATTTCAGGCAAAGGAAGCTGTGTACCACGGACATGAGGTCAAGTTTCAGAATCAGTGAGAGGGTTACATTGGAGAAGCACACGGGGGAGACACAATGGGGTGCTTGTTGTGAAGGCGTGTCACCACCTTGGTTAATTGTATCCCTGATGGGTGAGGGAGATACATGCGCGACCTGTCCACCAAGCTGCTTATTAGGGTGAATCACCCACGAAAGGCTGCTGCTCAGTAATCCAATTACAAACACTTGAATGGTGTTCACTGATTGGTGGAGAGAGTGAGAGTGGGGCGGAATTCAATGAGGACATGCAACAGTGAAGGATTTTGATCTCCTAGCAATCGAGCGGCCTCATTGCAATTCTGGTGGGGGAGGGGGGGAGGCCCAGTGTCATCTGATAGGTGGAGCGGGGGGGGGGCAGGCGACAGGCGGGGGGCTCGGCAAGTGTTTTGGCAGAAGGCAGCGGGCGAGCAGTGAATAGAGTGAGGCTGAGAGTCGAGGAAAGAAGGGCGAGATAAGGGGGGAAGCCAGGAAGACTGCAGGCGTCTGTGTTTAGGCCCGAAGGCTGCGGCCTTGGCTGGCCGACAGAGCCTCATCTGATTATATGAGAGAGAGAGAGAGAGAGAGAGAGAGAGAGAGAGAGAGAGAGAGACCTCTTCAGATCACCCCCACCACCACTTCTCTCCACCTCACTATGTGCGATATGGCCGATATGATAACTAGATGATATTTTAAACCCTAGGGCTTTTGACAGCAAGTTTCTGTTCTCAAAACAAACACTCAAAGGTGTTTTTATATATGATTTCCTTGCCCTGTGCTGTGATTGGCCGACAGGCCTGTCAAACATGATGTCCGACGGCGAGTTCCTGAGGACCAGCTGCGGCTCGCCCAACTACGCTGCCCCCGAGGTCATCTCCGGGAGGTACGGGTGTGGAGACGGGGTGTGATGTTGCCTCTTGGTCTTGCTGTCCTGACACCAAGCATCGGGGCCTGTGTCCTCATAAGCGGCTTTCTCTGCCACAAAATGTGCTGCCGTGGTGCTGGAGAAGCCCTGAGTCTGGGATGAAGCGCTGAAAAGAAAACGTTGCGTGTCTCCATGCTGTGTTTACCGTTTCTATGACTAACCATGCTAGCGCCATGTTAACATCGTAGCGATAATTTATTCGCATACATCAGTGAGAGTGATAAATGGAGCAAGATATGCAAGTGGGACATGCATTGGACATCGGCCACACCAGATAATGGGTATTTCTGAAGGTGTATCCCTGCCCCCGATACGTAAAGTTCAGACTTCAGAAAAAGAAAAAGACGCTATTTGGACACACAGGCCCTAACCTAACTCTCTGCTTCACCTCTGGGAGGAAACGTATGCATGCTGCTGCTGCTCCTGTGTTGTGGTGGTTCTACCTTCCCATCCCCTGACTCTGTGTGTGTGTGTGTGTGTGTGTGTGTGTGTGTGTGCGTTGTGCGTGCGCAGGCTGTACGCCGGTCCAGAGGTGGACATCTGGAGCTGCGGCGTGATCCTGTACGCGCTGCTGTGCGGCACGCTGCCCTCGACGACGAGCACGCTGCCCACGCTGTTCAAGAAGATCCGCGGCGGCGTCTTCTACATGCCCGAGTACCTGACGCGCTCCGTGGCCTCGCTGCTCATGCTCATGCTGCAGGTGGACCCGCTGAAGAGGGCCCACCATTCAAAGACATCCGGTACCGCCCCCCCGCCGCCCCTTAACCCTTAACCCTAAACCCCGCCCCCCCCCCCAGACTGTTCTGCTCCCTGCTGGGTTTTGGGGGCGTGTTCTACTACCCGTTTCAACACCCTAAACTAAACAGCTCTGCCCCTGTCCTATTCGTTTCAAGTGGTCCAGAGTACATTTATTGAGTGCTGCAATCCCCGACTAAGAATTTCGTTAAGTCGACTAGAAGTGGAAATCTTTTAACGTATTTACGAAATGTCATAAGCTCAACAAGTGTGGGTGTTAAATCTCAACCATTTATGTATTTCGTTTAATTTAATTCTGGTTATTAGGGATGCACGAAATACAAAAGCAAGTGATCTAATACACAGGCCAAATCTCAATACGTAGGTTGTACATTATGTACAGTATATGTGCATTACACCCACACCAGAGCTTTTTTATTTAACCTGCTTTCTACTGTTGTAGAGCTAGCAGGATACGCTCCTAAACTGTGATTGTAATGTAATGATCCACCGGGGACACTTTGCAACACGAGGCGTATCTAGGTTTAATGACGCTTTGGTTAGGCTGCTGTCTAGGGAAGGGTAACTTGCCGATTGTGTAGAAATAGTGGCCAAATGATGGCTCTATAGACACGAGTGCTGCTGCCCAGAACACATGTTGATGTCGTGCGTGTATGTATGTGTGTGTGTGTGTTCCCACCGTCCGCAGGGATCACGAGTGGTTCAAGCAGGACCTGCCGGGCTACCTGTTCCCAGAGGACCCGTCGTACGACACCAACGTGCTGGACGAGGAGGCCGTCAGGGAGGTGTGCGACAAGTTTGAAAGCACAGAGTCTGAGGTCATGTCCAGCCTTTACAGCGGAGACCCCCAGGTACGCTCTCGCCCCCCCCCCCCCCCTAGGGTCTGGTCAGTCGAAAAAAGCTGCTTCTATTTTTGTCCATTTTTTGTACGATTGGGACACACCAATGTGCACACAACACAACTGACTTTGTTGTTCAACCTGTAATATACAGTAGCAGTGGTTCTCACGATTTCAATTAGCTCTGTCGCTCAATCACTTGACTACGTTTTGGTTTTCCCTCTGGTGAGCAATTGAACTGGAATTGTTTTGTAGTGGATTAGACACGATCAGGGCCAGACTGGGATAATGATGCAGGCCGTGAATGTAACTCTAACCCCGGGGAACCCTGTACGCAAAGACCTAATCTCAGATCCAGAAGTTTGACAACGCTATAGCCGTTACTTTTTTGAAAAAGTCCAATCCATGACGCTTTTCACATTTTTTGACTCCCAATCGATGGCCAGTCATCATGTCACATTTTTTGTGCTTCAGCCCCCCAGGAACATGATTGGTCAGGGGAAGTGAACACAGATTTGAGCCTGTTTGGCATCAGACTTTAATCTGATTTGTGAGACTAGCGAAGACCAGATCAATAACATTATAACCTGTTTATCAAAGGGCTTTGCTTCAAGTCATCAAATCATTGATAAACTACTCACGATACAAACAGGGTGGTAGTGAGAGCATTTCAGTAAGAGTCACCGAAAGTAAAATAGTACCATAAAATCATAAGCACGCACGCAAATACACACACACACACACACAGCAAATACAAATACAAACACACTACAACCACCCTTGTCCATAAAAGCAAAAAGCTTAGTAATGCAAGAAGTAAACGATTTACCTCAATAAACAACAGATTTTTTTATTCTATTGCTATGCTTATGTTGTTGGTATTTTGAGCAACCTCTGGCACAAGAATTTCCTTCGGGATTAATAAAGTTCTATCTTATCTTATCTTATCTTAAAAGCTCACTGGATGTACTTTTGACTTCTTCATAATCCCCCCAACCGTCCCCCAGGACCAGCTGGCGGTGGCCTACCACCTGATCATAGACAACCGGCGCATCATGACGCAGGCCAGCGAGTTCTACCTGGCCTCCAGCCCGCCGCAGGGCTCCTTCATGGAGGAGGGAATGCCCCTGCCGCCGGGCGTCAAGCCCCACCCCGAGAGGATGCCGCCGCTGCTGGCCGACAGCCCCAAGTCCCGCTGCCCGCTGGACGCCCTCAACACCACCCGGCCCAAGCCGCTGGCCGTGAAGAAGTCCAAGTGGCACCTGGGCATCCGGAGCCAGAGCCGCCCGTACGACATCATGGCCGAGGTTTACCGAGCCATGAAGCAGCTCAACTTTGACTGGAAGGTAAGAAGAGGACGCGAGATGCCTTTTACCAGACACACACGCGCACGCACACACACACACGCACACGGGCACGGCCAGCCAGCCACGGCCAGCCAGCCACAACAGATACTCTCATAGCATTTCACTCGCTAATAGCTGATCAAAGGCTATTGATCTTTTTACTTGCTCGACTTACACTCATAAATAGATCAGCACAATCTGGGCTCCATTCCATAAAGGGTAGGTTACACCAAGTTAAAGACAATAACAGTGCTGTATGAATCAAATTAAAACCAATTTGTTCCAGTATGTGGCTGCCAAGTGCGTACAAGTTGCATCATCTAAACAGTATTGTTGTTGTAACAAAGTCAGTGCTGAGAGGTTCCCAGAAGAGACTATGGTTTGACCGTGCTTTTAACAAATGAAGTAAATATTCATCACAGAGCTAACCTGCTTTTCTGTACCACCACATAGACACATCTGCTCTTGCATTTCCCCTGCAGGAAAAATAAACTTTATCGATCCCTGAGAGGACAGAGCCAGACACAGCCAGAAGAACAGGCAGACATAATAAATCGAGAGGAAATGCAGAAATACCCAGGATGCAAGCAAGCTTTGTGCAACATATGCAAAACACGCCCCCTAGGGTCTGATCAGTCGAAAAAAGCTGCTTCTATTTTTGTCCGCTTTTTGTACGATTGGGACACACCAATGTGCACACAACACAACTGACTTTGTTGTTCAACCTGTAATATACAGTAGCAGCGGTTCTCACGATTTCAATTAGCTCTGTCGCTCAATCACTTCACTAAGTTTTGGTGAGCGATTGAACTGGAATTGTTTTGTAGTGGATTAGACACGATCAGGGCCAGACTGGGACAATGATGCAGGCCGTGAATGTAACTCTAACCCCGGGCACCCTGTACGCAAAGACCTAATCTCAGATCCAGAAGTTTGACAACGCTATAGCCGAACTTCTGGGGGGGCGGGGGGGACTACACAGTGCCTGCGCCGGGAACCAGCAAGTTCGAGGGGTGGAGTTACACAGGGTTTCCTGTTGTGCTACGGAGATATTCGCTCAGACTCTGAGGGAAACCCAGAAGATGATTTTAGCAAATATATGAGTTGGACCTCCAATACGATCAGCTGCGGCACCACTGCAGTGATAGTGCTGTAGAAGAGCCTCGCAATCGGTGCAGACCGCCTCCGCATTGTTGCTTATGCCAACAGGTTCTGTTAACTCTTCTAAAGCAAGAGTGTAGTCTGGTTTCACTGTTTCAAAGTTTTTTAAGTTTCTTTTTTTTAAAAGTCCAATCCATGACGCTTTTCAAATTTTTTGACTCCCAATCAATGACCAGTCATCATGTCACATTTGTTGTGGCTCAGCCCCCCAGGAACATGATTGGTCAGGGGAAGTGAACACAGATTTGAGCCTGTTTGGCATCAGACTTTAATCTGATTTGTGAGACTAGCGAAGACCAAATCAATAACATTATAACCTATTTATCAAAGGGCTTTGCTTCAAGTCATCAAATCATTGATAAACTACTCACGATACAAACAGGGTGATAGTGAGAGCATTTCAGTAAGAGTCACCGAAAGTAAAATAGTACCATCAGCACGCACGCAAATACACACACACACACTCACACACACACACACACACACACACACACACACACACACACACACACACACACACACACACACAATACACACACACACACACACAATACACACCACTAAGTTTTACAAATTATGTCAGGTCTTTGTTCTCCATACACACAGCTGCCGGTGGCCCTGGAAGTCGCCTGCTGCCCTGCGGCACCACTGCAGAAGTGATACTGCCTCGGTCGTGTGTCTTGACTGTAGAAAGAGCCTTGCAAAATCGTGCAGACCCGCCTCGGCATTTGTTGCTTCTATGCCCAACAGGGTTCGGATAACTCTCTTGTCTAATGAAGCAAGAGTGTAGTCTGGTTTCACTGTTTCAGATCCAGAAGTTTGACAACGCTATAGCCGTTACTTTTTTGAAAAAGTCCAATCCATGACGCTTTTCACATTTTTTGACTCCCAATCGATGGCCAGTCATCATGTCACATTTTTTGTGCTTCAGCCCCCCAGGAACATGATTGGTCAGGGGAAGTGAACACAGATTTGAGCCTGTTTGGCATCAGACTTTAATCTGATTTGTGAGACTAGCGAAGACCAGATCAATAACATTATAACCTGTTTATCAAAGGGCTTTGCTTCAAGTCATCAAATCATTGATAAACTACTCACGATACAAACAGGGTGGTAGTGAGAGCATTTCAGTAAGAGTCACCGAAAGTAAAATAGTACCATAAGCACGCACGCAAATACACACACACACACTCACACACACACACACACACACACACACACACACACACACACACACACACACACACACACACACACACACAACAAATACATACACACATACACACACACACACACCACCTGTCATAAAAGCAAAAAGCTTAGTAATGCAAGAAGTAAACGATTTACCTCAATAAACAACAGATTTTTTTATTCTATTGCTATGCTTATGTTGTTGGTATTTTGAGCAACCTCTGGCACAAGAATTTCCTTCGGGATTAATAAAGTTCTATCTATATTATCTTATCTTATCTTATCTTAAAAGCTCACTGGATGTACTTTTGACTTCTTCATAATCCCCCCAACCGTCCCCCAGGACCAGCTGGCGGTGGCCTACCACCTGATTATAGACAACAGGCGCATCATGACGCAGGCCAGCGAGTTCTACCTGGCCTCCAGCCCGCCGCAGGGCTCCTTCATGGAGGAGGGAATGCCCCTGCCGCCGGGCGTCAAGCCCCACCCCGAGAGGATGCCGCCGCTGCTGGCCGACAGCCCCAAGGCCCGCTGCCCGCTGGACGCCCTCAACACCACCCGGCCCAAGCCGCTGGCCGTGAAGAAGTCCAAGTGGCACCTGGGCATCCGGAGCCAGAGCCGCCCGTACGACATCATGGCCGAGGTTTACCGAGCCATGAAGCAGCTCAACTTTGACTGGAAGGTAAGAAGAGGACGCGAGATGCCTTTTACCAGACACACACGCGCACGCACACACACACGCGCACACGGGCACGGCCAGCCAGCCACAACAGATACTCTCATAGCATTTCACTCGCTAATAGCTGATCAAAGGCTATTGATCTTTTTACTTGCTCGACTTACACTCATAAATAGATCAGCACAATCTGGGCTCCATTCCATAAAGGGTAGGTTACACCAAGTTAAAGACAATAACAGTGCTGTATGAATCAAATTAAAACCAATTTGTTCCAGTATGTGGCTGCCAAGTGCGTACAAGTTGCATCATCTAAACAGTATTGTTGTTGTAACAAAGTCAGTGCTGAGAGGTTCCCAGAAGAGACTATGGTTTGACCGTGCTTTTAACAAATGAAGTAAATATTCATCACAGAGCTAACCTGCTTTTCTGCACCACCACATAGACACATCTGCTCTTGCATTTCCCCTGCAGGAAAAATAAACTTTATCGATCCCTGAGAGGACAGAGCCAGACACAGCCAGAAGAACAGGCAGACATAATAAATCGAGAGGAAATGCAGAAATACCCAGGATGCAAGCAAGCTTTGTGCAACATATGCAAAACAGAAAATCATGCAGCAGTATGCTTTACATAATCTCACATGCATTTAGAGAATGCAAAACTAGATCTAGTAAGGTATTTTACTTTAGTATTTACTGATAAACCCAGTTACTCCTCTAGCCAAGTCGCCGGCAGGTTCCAGTCCAAAAGACCTTGTTTTTAAATGTTCTAGTTACAAATGACCACATTTTCCTCTGGCTGCCTGGACTTTATAGACCATGACATTTACTGAACTATTAAAGTCGGTCTGAAGCAGAGTTTACCTTTTGTGGATGAGGAGCAGCTGGCTCAGCCTTCACACTCAGTCACCGCCCGGACCGCCACATGCCCCGCCCACTGACCCGCCCCCCGTCTCACTTCTGAGTGTTCACATTTGCTCTTTATTTGCACACTGGACATTTGAATTTCTCCCCGTTCTTGGGGATATGTATATACTTATTTTACTTCATTCCATCAATACCACCAGGCAAAAGAGTAACCAGTCACCAGCTGTACATTTATACATCTTTTATTTTATAGCTCCATTTCCGTAATCTGCTTTCAAGTGTAACGTGTCATCTTAAAATATCCAATCATGGCTCAAATACACAAGTCACCAATGCAGAGAAATCCTGAAGTCATGGAGAAGGCTTTTATTTTAAAGTATTTTATTTTATGGGTACGAGTAGTACACATAAAAAAATAGTAGTAGGCTAATAGAACTAGTTTCCTACTTCCAACAAGACGGTCAACACGGTCACTTAAAAGCGGCCTGTACAAAGGTCCCTCCTAGAGGCAAATAAAACGCAGCATTGCCTGAATTAAATCACATAATTGCACATAATTCTACGTCAAAGTTGGTCGCGAAGGTTGGTGTTGGGAGTACGGAGCATTCATTTACTTGATGAGGTTACGTTACAGAAGAGAAGGTTGAGGCATTTAGGCTAAGTTCATAAGTTAAGAATAAGGTTGTAGTATTTTGATGAGTAATGGGGGAGTTGTTCACAGACAAACCTGCTATATGCTCCTCACCAGTAGGGGGCTCTGTAGGAATGAGGGAAGAAATGTAGAGGAGAGTCAAGGGAAGAGAAGCCGTGATGTACGTGACATACGAGTTGTGCCTGTTGGGAGTTCAGTGAAGCTACGAACCGTCTGATCAACATCATAAACACCTCAACTCACCACCTTTCAAAAATGCGCAATCTACAAAGGCGCCATCGAGCAACGACTAAATAAAAATAATATCACACACCTTTATTTGAAACCAGTAATCAGCTGGCTAATCAAACCACACACCGTTTATAGAACAGCAAGCGATAACAAGAGGAATTTGGACCAGGAAATCAAATCATGTGACAAGGTTCTAATGTCTACCAACCTGTCAGGACAGCTCTGGGTTTGGGCTGTGAGCAGAAGACATGTGATATCAGGACGCTAACATCAGAACAAATATGAACATGATCTATTAACACTAACGCCACCAGTCAGCATTGTGGACCACACACACACACACTATACACACACACACACACACACACACACACACACACACACACTACACACACACACACACACACACACACACACACACACACACACACACACACGTCATCCTCACACGTGATTTACTGTAAACGGGGTGCAGTTCATAGTGTGGCCACGCGGGGCGCTGTATCGCTGATAGAATAGAACTTTATTTATCCAGAAGGAAATTCTTGTGTCAGTTTCCATAGAGATACAGTCCAAACAGAATGATACAAACAGAATGATACACAAATATAAGAAAATAAAAAATAAACTAACGGATCTACAAATGTACATTTAAAATATAAAATATATAAAATATACAAGTATGAAGGCATGGTAAGATACGATATTCGACGGCGAAAACAATTTGGTGTAACATTAAGAATATTACACATGATGATGAGAGGAGATGAGAGGTAGTGTTATAGATAGTATTTATAGATAGCATGATAATAATAATAATTATAATAATAATAATATAGCACATGATAGAGTATTGCACATGATGTTGGAAGTAATAATAATAATATTGCACGTAAAACGTAGAGCTGGGGAAAGTGCACATGATGTAGAGGGATAATATTGCACATTATATTGCTGTGTTCATTGTCTTGTAGGGGGAGTTATAGGGAGGAGTTATAGAGTTTGATGGTCACAGGCAGAAAGGACCTCCTGTGGTGTTCTGTGGTGCACCTCGGTACTCTCAGTCTACAGCTGAAGGTGCTCTGGTGTGACTCCAGTGTGGCGTGCAGGGGATGGGAGGCGTTGTCCATAATACTGAGTAGTTTACTCAGCATCCTCCTCTCAGAGACCTCCACCATAATACTGAGTAGTTTACTCAGCATCCTCCTCTCAGAGACCTCCACCATAATACTGAGTAGTTTACTCAGCATCCTCCTCTCAGAGACCTCCACCATAATACTGAGTAGTTTACTCAGCATCCTCCTCTCAGAGACCTCTACCACAGACTCCAGTTCCACTCCCAGGACAGAACCCGCTTTCCCGATGAGCTTATTGAGTCTGTTGGCGTCGGCTGCCTTCACCCTGCTGCCCCAGAACACAACAGCGTAGAAGATGACGCTGACCACCACAGAGTGATAGAACATCTGCAGCATGGTCCTGCAGACGTTGAAAGATCTGAGTCTCCGTAGGAAATACAGGCGACTCTGACCTTTCTTATACAGGGCCTCTGTGTTTTTAGTCCAGTCCATTTTATTGTCTATGTGAACACCCAGGTACTTATATTCCTCGACAATGTCCACCTCGGTCCCCCCGATGCTGACCGGTTTCGGGTGTCTCTTCTTGGGGACAGGAACCAGGCATGATGTTTTCCACAGGACAGGGAAGGTCGTCGTGCTCAGGCTCAGGTTGAAGATGTGCTGGAAGACGCCGCACAGCTGAGTCACACACACCTTGAGCACTCTGGGGCTGAGGCCGTCCGGCCCCCGGCCTTGCCTGGGAGGAGTCTGCTGAGGTCACATCTCACATCCTCCACCGTGATGGTGATTGACCCTGGAGAGAGGAGAGGGAGGAGAGGAGAGGAGAGGAGAGGAGAGGAGAGGAGAGGAGAGGAGAGGAGAGGAGAGCAGACATAATAAATCGAGAGGAAATGCAGAAATACCCAGGATGCAAGCAAGCTTTGTGCAACATATGCAAAACAGAAAATCATGCAGCAGTATGCTTTACATAATCTCACATGCATTTAGAGAATGCAAAACTAGATCTAGTAAGGTATTTTACTTTAGTATTTACTGATAAACCCAGTTACTCCTCTAGCCGGCAGGTTCCAGTCCAAAATACCTTGTTTTTAAATGTTCTAGTTACAAATGACCACATTTTCCTCTGGCTGCCTGGACTTTATAGACCATGACATTTACTGAACTATTAAAGTCGGTCTGAAGCAGAGTTTACCTTTTGTGGATGAGGAGCAGCTGGCTCAGCCTTCACACTCAGTCACCGCCCGGACCGCCACATGCCCCGCCCACTGACCCGCCCCCCGTCTCACTTCTGAGTGTTCACATTTGCTCTTTATTTGCACACTGGACATTTGAATTTCTCCCCGTTCTTGGGGATATGTATATACTTATTTTACTTAATTCCATCAATACCACCAGGCAAAAGAGTAACCAGTCACCAGCTGTACATTTATACATCTTTTATTTTATAGCTCCTTTTCCGTAATCTGCTTTCAAGTGTAAAGTGTCATCTTAAAATATCCAATCATGGCTCAAATACACAAGTCACCAATGCAGAGAAATCCTGAAGTCATGGAGAAGGCTTGCTAAAGTATTTTATTTTATGGGTACGAGTAGTACAAAATAGTAGTAGGCTAATAGAACTAGTTTCCTACTTCCAACAAGACGGTCAACACGGTCACTTAAAAGCGGCCTGTACAAAGGTCCCTCCTAGAGGCAAATAAAACGCAGCATTGCCTCGAATTACATCACATGGCACAGAATTAAATCACATAATTGCACATAATTCAACGTCAAAGTTGGTCGCGAAGGTTGGTGTTGGGAGTACGGAGCATTCATTTACTTGATGAGGTTACGTTACAGAAGAGAAGGTTGAGGCATTTAGGCTAAGTTCATAAGTTAAGAATAAGGTTGTAGTATTTTGATGAGTAATGGGGGAGTTGTTCACAGACAAACCTGCTATATGCTCCTCACCAGTAGGGGGCTCTGTAGGACTGAGATAAGAGAGAGAGTGCTGTGTGAATGAGGGAAGAGAAGCCGTGATGTACGTGACATACGAGTTGTGCCTGTTGGGAGTTCAGTGAAGCTACGAACCGTCTGATCAACATCATAAACACCTCAACCGCATTTGTTCAGATGATGGGCTATACTATACATTTTAACTCACCACCTTTCAAAAATGCGCAATCTACAAAGGCGCCATCGGGCAACGACTAAATAAAAATAATATCACACACCTTTATTTGAAACCAGTAATCAGCTGGCTAATCAAACTATTAGGCTATTCTCATTTATTTTATATATAATGATATGGCCTACATACTCCTTTCCCATGTGATAGCTACCTCCTGGCCATACATACATGCATACTGTACATGCATACATACATACATACATACTGTACATGCATACATACATACATACATACATACATACATACATACTGTACATGCATACATACATACTGTACATGCATACATACATACTGTACATACATACATACTGTACATGCATACATACATACTGTACATGCATACATACATACTGTACATGCATACATACATACATACTGTACATGCATACATACATACATACTGTACATGCATACATACAGTACATACAGTACCTGCATACATACACACACACACACACATACATATATACATACATACATACATACATACATACACACATACATACATATATATATACATACATACTGTACATACATACATACATACATACATACATACAATACCTGCATACATACATACACACCATACACATACACACATACATACATACATACATACATACATACATACTGTACATGCATACATACATACATACATACATACATACATACACACATACATACATACACACATACATATATGCATTATGAGGAGGAACTTTGTTTTTGGGTGGATGCTTTTTTTAGGCTTTGTAGTTATTTTAAAATGTATATGATGACAAATAAGCGTGTGTGGGGCTCAAATCAACCGGCCTGTGCCTTCTTCTCACGCGCGTCGTCCTTGTCTGCCCGTAGGTGGTGAACCCGTACCACCTGCGCGTGCGCCGGAAGAACCCGGTGACGGGCAACCTGGTGAAGATGAGCCTGCAGCTCTATCAGGTGGACAACCGCTCCTACCTCCTGGACTTCAAGAGCATCGACGGTGAGCGCTGACGCATCGCAACCCTTCAGTGTGAACCGCCGCGACGTTAGCAAGGCCTTCTTCTTCCTTCAGCTAACGTCTTCGTCTTGGGGGTCGTGCTTCGCTTCACCGCAGCATTCACCAGAGCCCTTTTCACACTCTTTTTCGCACCAGCGGTGTGAAAAGGGTCCGCTAAATGTGTCAAAAGCAGAGGTGTCGCTTATAACACTTATTATTATGGGGGTGGGGCCACCGATGTACTCAAAATGGTGGCGATGATACAACATTGACCCCAGCATCGGCTCCCCCGGTACATAAAAGCAACGGACCCGTAATTAGTGTTATGAGCGACACCTCTGTATAAAAGGGGCTGTCGTCGGCGTCGGCGTCATCATCGCTGCGTTTCATACGCTGCTCGCCATGAGGACTCGGAGTTCGGGAATTCAGAGGAAAAATTGAGTATGAATTGTATGAATTATGAATGATGAATTCAACATTTTGGATTTTCACACACTAATTAGCATACCAATACAGTAGTTGGTTAAACCCATATAGTGTTGTTATTGGCGGTTGTAAGAGTACATTTGTATGTTAGCTAGTTTCCGACTTTGTAGCACAAATATGCTTCCTCTTGTTCCGTCTCCAGATGACATCATTGAGGTGATGGGCTTCAAGTCGGGCTCGTCCACCCCCCAGCGGTCGGGCTCCGCGGCGGGCCTGCACCGGCCCCGGCTCAGCGTGGACTCGGCCAGCCCCGCCGGCGACCTGCTGCCCCAGCTGAGCTCCTCGCTGCCCGGCTCGCTGTCGGGCAGCGCGCCCCAGCTGGCGTCGCGGCAGGGCTCGCACACCATGGACTTCTTTGAGATGTGCGCCAGTCTGATCACCACGCTGGCCCGCTGAGAGAGAGAGAGAGGGAGAGGGAGAGAGAGAGAGGGAGAGAGAGAGAGGGAGAGCGAGAGAGCTGCTGGCCCCCCCCCGGTCCGCCCGCAGTCGATGACCTCACGGCCCCCCGCCCATCGGAACCACCGCCACCGCCACCACGTCGGAAGCCAAGGGCACAGAGGACGGGGTGATGCGTGTGCTTGTGTCTGGAGAAGTCTCAAGTGGCCTCCTGTCCATCGGCCCTCCTAATAGAAAGTATATGTATATGCCGTATATGTATGTGGAATCTGAGTCTAATGATAAATCTTGAGGGCGAGCAGGGACGTGATAAGCTAAGTGGGCGGGGCGATAGTGGGAGGGTCGGCAGAGGACGCCGCTGAGACCGACAGATTCATGGTGTATTTTAGCTTCTGTTTTCTGTTTTGTTTTGGGGGTTTTTTGTGGGTTTTTTTTACATGCCTGTGAGGTGAAAGGTCGGACGGCAACCTGCCGGAAAACCGACCGCTCGCCCGGGGAACTGTGGAACCGGGAACTGGGTCGGGAGGGCCGCACCAGGGGCGAGAGGTCAGAGTTCACCGTGGTTTTTAGGGGCGGGGTTTTACCGTGGGGCTACTGCACGAGGCGGCCCGTAGGCCGGTGAGCAACACACATTAGTGCAGAGAGCCAAGCTACTGTAGCGCCCAGCACTGGTCCAGGATCAGCTTCTATACACTGACACATACACACAAGCATACTTTTAAAGCTTTTTTTTAATGGTTTTGTAAACTTAATATATATATACAGTATATTACATGCTATATTACGTACTATATTACATACGTAGTTGAAGAGATCGACAAAGCATACCAAATATAACAGCGTTTATACACTCATAGAGATTTATGGTTATTATTGTTATTATTTAGAAAACAAACCCTTATTTATTTTGAAGAGATTATGTTTTTTGTGTGCTGTAGGTAAATTATTTTAAGCACTGCGTTCTCATGAGGTTTGGTTATGATTTGAAGGATGTCGTAGATGATGGTTAACCTATAAAGAACCCTACAAGAACAACAGAGGCAACACAATGCTATTTATTAGGTACAGATACACACCATTATCTGTACTAATATGTATACAGCTTTCTACAGACCTTCAGTCTCACCCTCACAATGCCAGCAATCTGTCATTATTGTAGCTTGCAAAACACACACACACAAGTTTACAACAGAGCTTAAAAGCATGCATGCTGACTCACATGCTGAAATTGAAACAAAAGGATCACATCGGCCTGCGACAGCCCACGTCCACATGAACGGGGGGCAGTTTGCAGAACATGGCGGTCGATGCTTACGATGTTTTATCCCCGACCAGGGTGTGTATCTGTGAAGGTGTTGGCTATAACACAAATCTTCCTTTGGCTGCCTTAAAACATCCAAACGGATGGGTTTTTATGTAGAGATTGTGTGTGTGTGTGTGTGCGTGTTGCCGTGAGGCGGTTCAGCGCGCGGCTTCCGACTTTCCGTTCTATTCGTGAGATTTATTCGTTCCACGAGACGGCGAGAGGATCAATAGAAACCAATCTGTTGGCCACAAAGTTCTTCATCATTTTTACCACAAATAATGTGTCTCTCCCGTCGGAGACACGAGCAACAGAAGGAACTCGGTGTACATTAAACACACAACACTGTGTTTAAGATGCCCCAATCCGTTTTCTGTCTTTATAGTTATGGCTGTGTGTATGTTTTGACCCGTTGCTCTCAGTAACGTCTCGAGATGACCCGCCTCAAGCCGGTACCTTTTCTTATAGTCACGAGCTGTAAACCGTTAACTATCTGCAAGACGGATGCCTGCTCGCAGCCTGCAAGTATTTCTGGGAGTGTTTACTGCTCCCGAGATGCAGTATCCGCAGCGACGCATGCTTCGAGGCACGCAGTGGCGTCTCGTGGTCTGTTCTTGTCCTTGTAATGTTTCCCTTCTTCTCATATGACGATGGCCATGTTCCCCAGATCTGGAGTCATGGATGGATGGATGAACTATGGGCTGGTGTCAGAATCCCTCTCCATTTTTCTCCTGTCCCATTACCCTCTGAGCTCTCCTTCATCTCTGTCGTAGTTTGAACTGAGTTTGCCTTTTGTGTCGCCGTGTAGATGTGCTGGAGACCGGCTCCTCAGCCCTCTGAACTGTTAGCCAAGATGTCACTCTGCTACCTGAGCGTTTGGTTGGACCTAATCTTTTGCCATGAATTAGCTCGGTGGAGAGACACGCTTGTTGTGGGCAGTTTTTGAGGACACTGCCCTTTTTAATTAAAGCACTACTGACTTCCACCGGGTTCGGAGGGAGCTGTTTAGTTTATTTTGCCTTACGACTCGAGAGCATTCTGGTAG
Source organism: Coryphaenoides rupestris (assembly GCA_002895965.2). NCBI lineage: Eukaryota > Metazoa > Chordata > Actinopteri > Gadiformes > Macrouridae > Coryphaenoides > Coryphaenoides rupestris. The sequence continues at coordinate 64,842 of PIJE02001475.1, forward strand.
CGATTGGTTGCAACGGTAGAAGAACTCTGCTGAAAGCCCTTTATAGCTGGCATTGCCGTGTTTTCTCTGTGTGGCTTTACAGAGTCGCTGGGCAACATATGCATGGCTCTGTGTCTCCGTTCTGTACATATCCTACCGTACAGTGTCTACTTTCAGGCAGAAGAGGGAACCCTGCACCCTGCTGCTAGAAATAAGCAACTGCATACCAGACTCCAACCGTGTTACCCTCTTGGGCCGTGAATCTGGTCACATGTCGTCTGTAGCACTCGCTGCTATGATCGCGCCAGGCCCATTCTGCATTCAGCGTGGAGCGTACGGTGTGTTCAACATACCGGAGCGCAATAATATCATCTATAATCAATAATATAATGATACAATATAAATATAACGGCCAGCGTGTTGCCACCACGTGACGGATCCTACGGAGCGACTTTGATGTAACCAGTATTTGCTGTCCACACTTCTTGTACTGTAGTGTAGTGATGCACCTGGCTTGTTGGTCACGTGTGTGTGTGTGTGTGTGTGTGTGTGTGTGTGTGTGTGTGTGTGTGTGTGTGTGTGTGCGTGTGCGTGCGTGAGAGAGGTGGGGAACACACTAGCACTTGGGCTAGTGGTGTAAGCTGTTTGTGTGTGGAGGTCTGATGCCCCCCCCCCCTTTTTTTTGCTTTTACTTTGGATTTCTGTTGTTACGCACTGCATGGTGTTGCTGGTCTGATTTGCACTTTAATTGCTATTTATTGTAAATTCATTGCACACTGAATAAATGAACAAGTATGGTAAAAGGTGGGGTTTTTGTTTCTTTTTATATATTTACGTTTTGAGTTGGGCTGGCTGAAGCTGTTGGCAGAGGTCTAATGGTTGGTCCAGCAGATGAGGTCACGGCTGATTGTGTCATCGAATGCCTCCCAGCTAATGAAATTTGGAGTCAAAGTGAAGATAACTAGCCCACGCTGGGTTCAGTCTCATGTCTTTTAACTTACAAGGACCCACAGACCGAAAGAAGCATGTTTCTGAGGTCAACGGTTCCATGGTTCCAGACCTGATTTAATGACAGCGCCATCTACGATGTATCGCGGTCATCTTTTTACCTAGCACGTTGTCCTACACACACTTCCTAGACATGATGTTGGAGAATCTACATACCCGTTCATGAGACGATTCAACTTACGGTTCATGAGAAATATGACTTTGAAATATGAATGACCATTAGCATAAAGCGCTAACTTTATAACGCCACATAGCACACAATATTTTATGAAACAACTTGCCCATATCCTGCTTGATGGAGAATATTCCCAAGAGTACACATGTGCACCGCTGCCTGAATCTGATAAAGTGTTCATGAGGAGATGATTTTTAAAGCATTATTTTAGCATTAGCATTAGCTTACCACCAAAATGGTCAAATTTCAAATGCCTGTAGTTTCCATGTTTTTTGAGATATCAACACCTGAGCCGACATGGTACAATTTGGTGGTGTCCTCTTAATGTCCAGTCCGCTTCAAGTCCCTAGCTTATTGTGGCAACAAGTTATAAACACGTGAACATTTGGCATATTTTCTTTCCTTTTGATATGCCATTTTGTCCCGCCATTTTGGAATATATCTCTTAGCTGTTAACACCCTATGAGAGGACCTGCATCCTACATGTACATGAGCCATTTCAGACCTACGCTAGATTTGAAGTAAATTTTTTTAACTGTTGCAAAATTTTCCACCTGCAGAAAAATCCATCATGGCGGACTTTATGGGTTCTTGAGGCAAATTTGTTCCCCATGAGGAAATACACAAGCATACCTGGTTTCATACATTTTCATCAAACTCAAATGGCAGCATTTTGAAATTTGCATTTTTAATCGGTTACTGTAGCGCCACATATGGACTATGGCCACATAGTCATTCTTTCTGGCATAGTTACTCATGGTCTGGTTTGGACATGGTCATTTATAGCATTTTTGGTCAAGGACTTTTTGAGCTATTTGACCAAACCAAGGAAAAGAATAGTACAAGAAAATAATAATAATAATACCACCAATTACAATAGGGTTCCTACCACGTAGGACCCCTAATTACACTCTGTTATAAGATACATAACATAATACATTTTCCTCAGCGTACAGCCTTAACGGGGAACTTCACCGCATTTCAACCTTAACTCTGTCCATCCACTTACACAGGGTGTACGCAAAAGAAACCATTCATGTACAAATACATTATTTTTTTTATTTTTTTCCTTTTAGTCTTATGTTTGCCTTTACATTATTGCTCAGTTGATATACATTTTCCAATATAAAACCTTGTGCACACTTTACTCTGTGCCCTCATGCCATCGCTTGCCACACGGCCTTCCTTGGTGCACAGCGGACTGCAGTAGACCCTGAAGGTTGTACCACTGTGTACTGAATCCACAATCCATTTAGAATCGAATCGTGACAAAGATGCTAAATCTTGTGCACGAAAAGCATCGAAAAGGAGATCTGGGTGCAGGCAACGTGGAGGAAAGGTGAACATCATTGATTTCACATACTACCCACATTGAAATGTTGCAAAGCGACAAAGTTTCCCTTTAACCAAAGCACAGATAAGTATAATACATACAATACATGTATTATGTAGTATAGTACTCATGTTGGTTAATATGTTGTTGAACTTCATTTGTGACTTTCAATGAGCCGTTTCAGGAACAATCAAAACAAACTACAAATATCAAACAGTCTATTAAAAGGTATTAAAAGACAACACAGACATAGATATAAAGACTTGTAGAGTAAATACAGGTTGTTGGAAATCATTTCCAAAAGCTGATCATTATTCTTTTGAATATCTCCAGCATCCTAGTGTAATTACAACAACAACAATGTGCACAAAATAGTGAGGCTCTGGGTGCAGAAATAAAAAAAAAAGAGTTATACATGTTTCTAGTTTATAACCAACATTTGACTGGAGCCCACTTGTCTATTGTGTTACCACGCACATCTACACACTCATCTGTGACATTGTGAGGAGTCAGATGCCCCAGAATCAGAGGGCCATGTGAGTTTCCACGATGCGATGTGTAAGTCCTTCTGTTCTTGGTTCACATTACATCGGACACACGTGAGCTTGCTCATGTGTTTTAAAGCTAAATACGTTTCCATTGGTATATCAGTATATAGAGTCCCCGGTTTCCCGTTGGACATCCGCAGTGTGTATGTAATCTTCCCTCATTCGTCGACATGTATCTTCCAACTCTCTCATCAATGGTGTTGTTGACCAATCGGGTGGATGAACACGGTAACCCTGGCGACCGGGCCGTTTGTCCCATAGGGATGGTCAGATGTCCATCACCGTGTGTGGGATGTCAAGCCCTGCGCACACTGATTGGACCAATGAGCACCAGCTTATTGTCTGTCACCGGGGGAAACGGAAACGTGTGTCATCATTTCACGATCTCACACACACACACACACACAACACACACACACACACACACACACACACACACACACACACACACACACACACAGAGGTTATGATCCAGGTGCCCTCTCACCCGCTCTGCCTCACATCGGTGATGTCACAGGCTCGGCGTCAGCATAGAGTTCAGGGGGCGGGAGGATGAACATGTCGCCGTCTACCTCATCCTCCTCCTCCCCCTGCTCCTGCTCCTGCTCCTCCTCCTCCTCCTCCTCTGTGGGCGGGCTCTGAGGCCTGTTGGGTGACAAGCCAATGTTGATATACCCAATGTCTCTCTCTCTCCCATCCGGCCTCTCTCTCTCGCTCTCTGTCTCACTCAATCACTCAAAAGAAAATGCTGTCTCTCTCTCTCTCTCTCTCTCTCTCTCTCTCTCTCTCTCTCTCTCTCTCTGTAAAAACAATTCAACACATTCTTCCAGAACTCGCCCATCAACTGGTTACACAACATTCCCTGCATTCTTGTGTGTGTGTGTATATATGTTGCATGTGTGTGTGTGTGTGTGTGTTCGAGTCTTACTTACAAAGAAACAGCTCCTTCATCCACAGCTACGTGACCTGTAATACAACCAGGAACAACATTGTTAACAGTTTAAACAATTAGTCACAACCATGCCCCCCCACCATGATAGTCTTAATCTGTTACTTACTCGTCTCCTCTGGAGTGCTGTGGTGGGAAGAAAGAGCAAAAAAGAGATTTAGTGTGTGTGTGTGTCTGTGTGTCTGTGTGTGTGTGCATGTGTGTTTCATGTGTCTGTTTATTCCACATGCTTGTTGTTTTTCATTCATTCAAAGCCATTAGATAACATATTAAAAAGTATTAGAAGTATATTAAGTATAACATCTGACAATGTTCTTTCCTAGTTTGACCAGACGGACAAGTTTAGATAGAAATTCAGGTTTCAAGGGATTCTAAGAGCTTCCTGTGACTGAGATTTGGTTTGTGTGCGTGCGTGTGTGTGTGGTCCCACCTGATCGTCGCCGGTTCCACCGTCGCAGGTTTGGATGTGTGGAAAAATGTGGCCAACTTGTGAAGTGCTTCGTGTCTCGCTCTGAACACAAAAGCACAAGAGCCCACAGACAGTCAGACAAGTATTTGTTTGGCTTGCAGCAGAAGAACGGACCGGCTGGCTGCTGGCCCGCCGGCGGACAGGTGAAAAACAACTAAAGAGATCTGGAGGAGAGAGATCTTACAGGCCGGGCTGGGTGCTGATGTCGCTGTGACCACGCTGGTGGACCACGCTGAGCTCTGTGTTCCCTGAAACACCAGCATCCATCAACAACTGGGACAAAAACACACACACACTTCGCAGCAGCGCTAAGAGGAGCAGTGTATGAGTACACTGATATCAACACACACAAATACTTGTTCTTGGTGTTATCCAGGCAACATCTATCTATCTATCTATCTATCTATCTATCCCTCTGCCTTAAGGGCAAACCGATGCCTAAAAGACTTGGATTCATTTAAGTGTCTTCTTACCCATCTCTGGCATGGAGTGTGTTCGTACATGGCCCCTGTAAATGAACAGGCAATATGCATTAGAAACACACACACATGCTGCCGCGCGCACACACACACACACATACACACACACACACACAGTACAGGTAAAGAGTCAAGAATAAAAGGCTACAAACAGGTTTAAAAGAAAGCCTTTTTAAGGGACACGTTTCAACTGCAACATGGCCCAAAACTGTGTGTGGAAACACACACAAGACTGGTGAGGCCTGTGTGTGAGAGCCATGTGGACATGAGCCTGACCCAGGGTTAATCACGACACCAAGCAGGGTCAAACTCACTGCAGACTGAAGGGCTGTGCAGAGTCGGTGGGTGACAGAGGGTCCTCGTCGTCACCGGTCCACTCCTCGCTGTCGTCGGTGACTACACACACACACACACACACACATACACACACACACACACAGGCACACAACACACAGATTTTTTACTATGGGGTTTCACCAGGGACAACTTTGCAATAGCATGGTGAAACGGTGATACTTACAGCTTCCTGCAGATAGCGGGTAGTCGTTTGCATGCCTGAGGAGAAATAAGCAAAACAGAACAAGATTACCTGAGTGTGTGTGACACCCAAGAGGCAAACTCGGGGTCTGGAAAATGAGTCCAATGGGGAAATGACTTAAGCCTGCATTCCTTCTGCATTCTTTCGAATGGGTGCAATACGTAGTCTGAGACTGATTGAATGGAAGCAGATGAGAAAATGACTGACTCCTTCACCTACTCCGTAAAAATCTTCCTAATGAGGTTATGGTCTAAGGCCCGGCGTCCACATAGCACCTTTTTCTGCCGGAAAGAAAACGCTGGCGCCGTCTACCCAGGTTACCCCCATAGCTCCTAGCTTAGCATCAATACATCCATGAGAAAGAAAAATAAATGAAAAGTTCAGATATTTTCAACTCAAAGCACGTGGAACGGGCCACACAAAAAAGCCACATACGCTCTCTTCTCATTGGGAACTTCTTGGAAGAAGATGCTTGCGCTCAGGAAAAGGCACTTTGTGGACTTGGGGCCTGATTCCATACAACACGATGTTCATTCTGTAAAGTATGGTCCTATTTATAGTGAAATAGACGATAACGCAGGGTATGATTTAGGGCGTGGCTAGCGACCTGTCCATCTTCTTATACACAGTCTAGGGTGACACCATGGGAAACGTTCCAACATCTCCTCGTGCCTTCTCCTTCTCCCTCCTCCCACTTCCATGCTCCCTCCTCCCTCCTCCCTCCTCCCTTCCGTGCTCAGGCGCCCACCTGCTGCCGGTGCTGGCGCCCTCCACGTCCAGGATGTTGTTGCTACTGTTGTTGCGGGAGTCGTTGGCTCTCTTCCCCATCTCCATCATCTCCTTGATGTCCAGCTCCACGTGGTCCACCGCGATGTAACCGTCTGAGAAGGAGACACCCCGCCCGGGACCGTTAGCGTTAGTTTAGGCCGGTCGTCCCAAGCTTTCGATGGCCCTGTGACCCCGTTATGTCTCGCTCGGAAAATGTTTTTGCGAGCCCAACTTGAACTTTTGTGTTGCCAATTGACCCTTTTCACAGATCATCAGTAGCAGGGTAAAGTAACTGCGTGGTCCATCATGTATATTGACTGGACTAGTTGTGTCTCTACTGGTGCACTGGCAGACACCAGAGTCACATTTGGGGTTGTCCTGCTGGGAAAAGGGTCTATTGGTTTTACCTGATCAACATCGGCCAGTAATATCAATGTTGCGGTGAACATCATCACATTTCTCTGCTACACACAAAGTAATTAATGCTTAATGCTTGACTGTGACTAATGAATCATCAGGCAGTCAGTTCATATATACAGGACGTCTATGAAACCATAAAATAGATCATCAAATATGTATAGCTTATGTCACCAATCTCCTGAGAACTCATATGCATATCAGGCGACCCCAAGGGGGGGCCCAGAGACCCCAAGGGGGGCCCCGACCCCAACCTTGGGGTCATGATGTGTAGCGCAGGGGAGCCTACTAGCAAGAGCTACCGCTATACCGTAGCATGTTGACTAGCTAGCCTTCACTCAGTTAAATGAAGCATTCTCGCGGCAGAGATATGCGTCATGTGAGTATAATTATAGGTGAGTATAATTATATGTGACTCACAGGTGTTGCTATGGTTACGGGCGAGCCACTTCCCCTTCGGGCAGTTGGTGGTCCGGATGATGCTGATGCAGTCGCCGCTGGTGACCGCCAGGTCGTTCTTGCGGCCCTTGGTCGTCACGGTGACCATGGCCCGGTACATAGCCTCCTCCTGGCCAGTGATCTGGAACCAGACAGGATGGGGGAGGGGGGGGGGGGGTTAGTAATCATCAATATATTCATAATGGGGGAGTAAAGGGTCCGCAGAGAGTGTCATGCTACAGGTGCACTCACTTGCGACGCCCCAATCTGGCAACGCATCAGTGCGGAGAAAAGTTGCGATTATTTAACGCGCCAACTTTGCAATACAGTCCAAAAAAACCCCACAAAGTTTTAAGCTGTGGGTGATTGTGTGTCTTTTAAACACAACGCCCAAACCTAGCAACGCAACCAACATGTTGTCACATCTCAAGTGAGTGCATCTTAAGAATAACAAATCAACATGTAAATACTGTACATGACGCCAATCTGTTGTATGCATGCACTTTTGCACAACACACATTTGAGATATGTGAAATAATTATAACGTTATTGAGGTTCCATGGCTGATGTGAAAGCGTACTCGATTATGAGTGGCACCAGGGAAGAGAATTAACAACAAAAACAGACTGGAGAGAGAGAGAGAGAGAGACAGAGAGACAGAGAGAGAGAGAGGAACACAGAACCGAGGCCAAACACCACAGAGCAGAGAAGGAACGTGTGAGGACGCCATCTGCATGGGCATCAGCAACACGTTAGCGGTGAGCTTGACTGCCTCAGCGAGAGGAATGAATTCAGACGGGTTTGCTAACCGTGAAGCCCCCCCCCCCCCCCACCCCCCCCTCCTCCTCCTCCTCCTCCTTCCTCCTCCTCAGGGGCAGGAGAACACAAACAGGAACTCACGCTGAACCTCTTCCTCATCTCGTTCTCCCTCTTCTCCTTCTCCTTCTGCTCCCGCTTCTCCCTCTCCTTCTGCTCCTTCAGCTCCTTCAGCTCCTTCTTCTCCTTCTCCAGGCGCTGCTTCTCCTTCTTCCTCAACTCCTTCTCCTCCGGCCCCTCTGCCGCGGCCTTCCTGTCCACCCTGAAACTGGGGCGAGAGAGGGAGACGGAGACAGAGAGAGAGAGAGAGAGAGAGAGACAGAGAGATGGAGGGGGAGGGCTTTTAACTTTAATGTTTAAAATATGTATCGACATCACATGTAGCTTGTTGTAGAATAAATATACAGACAGACATTAAAACACATAACATCTGTGAATAATAAGAATAATAACACACATTAGTAGAGGGGGGGACACTGACAGAGAGAGAGAGAGAGAGAGAGAGATGAGGGAGAGGGATTTTAATATTTTATACCACGTTTATCACATGTACATTGTTACAGAATAAATACAAGAGAGAGAGAGAGAGAGAGAGAGAGAGAGAGAGAGAGAGAGAGACAGGCAGACACACAGACAACAGACACACACACAAGCACACACACACACACGCATCAGGGAAGAGGGCCATGCAGGACCTATATAAGCATGTATAGCAACAGGTGATGATCAAGGGTGAACACCAGGGGTGCTGCTGAGGGGAGATAGAGATGATAGCAGAGATGTGAGAGGAGGAGCACAAAATGGGTCACACACACACACACACACACACACACACACACACACACACACACACACACACACACACACACACACACACACACCACACACACACCACACACACACACGAGAGGGCCTTACTTGGCGAGGCGGCCAATCTTGCTCTTCTCTTCGTTCTGTGAGAAGGAGAACAATGGTTAAGATAAGGATATGTGCTATGTTTAGCCCGGCCTTATTTAAACACACACACACACACACACACACACACACACACACACACACACACACACACACACACACACACACACACACACACACACACACACACACACACTAACTGTCCATAGATCACACAATGTGCACACAAACTGAATTGAAAGTTTGAAGTAAAGAGTTCTGTTGACATCCTGCTTACTGTTGGCTGTGGAGTCTCATCATATGGATCTGTGGAAAAAAGGGCGATAAATACATGAATAATATATTAAACGCTGTCTTGATACCTTGATCTATAGCTCTACTCTATAATGCGTTATAGAGAAGTTCCCGACGCTCCCGAATGTGTCGTTATTCGCTTGTTCAAAGCTATTCAAATTGCAATCTTTGATATATTAATAAATAGTGCCAGACCTTCGTGAGTTTTTATAACATAAATGCCTTACAACACAACTACCTTGCAGACTTTCCCATGCAGGGTTCACTTTGGGGTCACTATGACGTCATTCATGTACGTGTTTATTGAGCAGGATACTTACTTGAAATCTGAGCTAACTCAGTTATTGATTTAAACTAAAGTCTGATATATATTCTGTTTGACTTAACTTTGATAGCGATGCTATTTGACCCGAGTCTGACTGCTACACTACTCCACATAACTGTCATAGTTGAATTTGACGAAAGCCTGAAATCTTTTTTATTTGACTTTGATAGCGACACTATTTGACCTCATTTTAATAGCTACGCTATTTGACACAACACTGAATGCTGCTACTTGAAACCAAAGTTGATGTTTGTCTTTTAGTTTGGAATTTCTTTTTTAAAAAAGTCCTCACTCTTTGGTGGTCCTTTGCGTTTTTTCGTTGCTTCAATCTTGACCTTCTTTTTGGTGGTCGACACGTTGACGTCTTCGTAGAAGTTCCCGACGCTATCAAATGTGCCGTCATTCGCTTGCAACCTTGGAGAGACAGAAATGTCACTCGTAAACTGCCAAGGTCAACAGATTTAAAAGTTTAAACCACGTCACCCAACAAAAATTCCAAACAAATGACCCCGTCTCAACAAAAGAGTGACATTGTTTGTCCTTACATTGAAATCGGTCGCTCAACCTGAGCGCTGTTGGCAGACGAATCAATCAGAACCTGACTCTGCTCCACCTCGGGAATCTCCCGGAATACTGGCTCTCCGGACTCCGGCGCCACCTCTCCGTCGGCCTCGCCGCCCGCACAGGCGATCCCGTTGCTGTACAGCGCTGAGTTTCTCAAGTCTGGAAGCGTCTTGTTGTTTGTTGTGTGATGGTGGCCGTTTGGAGTACTGTACTCCTCGTTTCCCCAGGCATACTCCGAGGACTGAGGAGAGTGGAGCTCGGGGGAGTGTGCGTCCTCAAACTCGGAGAGGCCTTCGCTGGTTTCTGCTGTTTCCCAGAACTCCGGAGGGGCGGGGATCTCCTCCGCTGAGGAGGAAAGGCAGAGAAATCGCAGTGAGCATCGGATTAAGTCCACAACAGGTCGTGTTCTTTTTAAAAATTGACTAAAATGCTGAAATGTCAGCCCAAAAGAATATTGGCGATTTAATGGTGGTAAAGTTGAAATTGTCGCAACAGGATAGTGGTTCATTTTGTCAAACACACAAACTGCCTGTGCATTATGGGAACCACATCATGGCAGAAGGGGGCATGAGTATGTTGCCGTAGTTACCCTCCAGGGGCGGAGGAAGGTAAGGAGTCAGATTGACATGGGGCGGCCTGTCGGGTTTCTCCGGAGGGGGGCCGAGATCCCCGGGGTCAGGGAGGGTCCTTCTGGGCGGAGGCGGAGGCGGAGGGGCCACTATGGGCTCTGGCGTCACGTCAGACCCTTCTTCACACATACCTTGCGACACAAAAACATACCTGGTTGTCCACGTGTGGCTGGCTGACTTTTTGACTCAAACATTCGTTAAAGGGGTAATGGGACCCGGAGCCGTGGGTGAAAGCACGATACTTGACACAGAGGTTGCAACAGACAAAGAGCGAAGGAACACAAGAGATAAGCCAAGCGAAAGTATTTCCACGGGGCAAGAAGCCAAACCAGTTCAACACACTGAAGCTAACCATGCCGGTTACCTCACTTCCACTGCCATTTCATCCACCCATCAACAAATGATGTTCGAATGAAGTTATAAACATGCCATGTGTTACTTTATTACTTATTTCTCCACCAAACCAACAAGACTTTCCCTGGACTAAGGTGGTCTTAGCAAAAATGGTGGGAATGGTATCGCCCGTTGCAGGATTGGGTCTTGAAAATTTGACAGTTGCACATGACCAAGCTGTACATGTCAACCAATGGTATCATAATAACACTCTGCTTCCCTGCCAAACACTGCAACGTGCTAACACACACACACAAGAGAGAGATCGAGAGAGAAGATTCGTGACGAGCTGATATTGATTCTCGTCGCGTTGGTTGTTGAGGGCTGACCACACGGCAAGCCGGGATCACGAACGTTACGTGTTAAGTACTGAGTGCACCACAAATGCTTAATGATTTGTAATGGCCACTGACACAGTAGCCTCAATCTTTTAAGATAGCAAGCCAATGCCTAGGTCAGTCTAGATTCTAAGCATCGGCTTTGAACAGTAAAATAGTAACAAAGCCGCGGCAGTCGCAACAGAATTGATTCCCATCTCCCTCCTTCCTCTCCTCGCCTCTCCATCTCCTCCTCTCCTCTCCATCTCCTCCTCGCCTCTCCTCTCCATCTCCTCTCCTCTCCTCTCCATCTCTCTCCTCTCTCCTCTCTCCTCCTCCCCTCTCCTCTTTCTTCTCCAGGTCTCTTGGCAAAATGAACGTCTGAGTCTAAAGGTAATACTGGCTCCGTAGCGGGCCAGGGCCGCCAACTTGCATATTCGTGCTCATTCCGGCCAAGTATTCCGCACATCTCATACTCGCCATTTATAGCTCTTGTACACAACTCTCTCTCTCGCTCTCTCTCCCCCGCTCTCACTCTTGCTCTTGCTCTTCAATTCCTCCTCGGTCTATCTCTGCTGGGTTTTTTTCCTTCGTTTTAGTTGCCCTTCTAGGAATACTCTCTACTTCCACTTTGCACGCTGTCCTCTCGATATTGCTCACGGGGGTCCGTGGAGGTCCACTGACATACATATCAATATATATTAGCTATAATACTAACATCAGTAGAAGCGGTCACGTGGAGTCATAGCATATAATATAATTAATATCAATATAGTCATCCTCGTCAACACTCCCCGGTAATACTACCCGGTGGCGGTGAGACTACGTCATCCAATATAAATATAGTACACAGCTAAGTAGTCTCGGATAGTGAAAGTGCAGTCAAGCTATTCTCAGCACCAATAACTAAGTCCAAGGCTATGATCAAATGATTAGTCAATGTCATATGTAAATATAATATTGCTGTGAAATGACGTGATTAAACTGATACTGTTACCAGGCTAGTAAGCAGTTATCGTATAACGAATGGTTTGCAATATAGAGGCATAGGTATTACTCTGATACGGGCGTGTATATATAGTATTGTAAGGAACAAGTAGACTGGTTATATTTTTGTAGCACGATACTATACAATACGATAAAGTATACCTACATACTGAATAATAATAATATAGATATAATGTCGTGCTAGTTACGCTCACGCATGTATTGCCATGAAAATCAATACTAGAGCCGATAGGGCAGTGTAGGTCATAGAGCGAGTATTCTAGCGGAAGGAATAGCCGAAACACAGTTCTAGTACAAATGTGAACTAGTGGGACAGTGGACTCTGATAGTAAATTATAGATATGTCCCACAGTGAGCCTCAAGCTAATACAGTTATATAAGAAACATAATATATTAGATAGTGACATCACATATATACAATAACCAAAAGCCGTTGACTCAAATCAAGAAATGACATTATTTGAGTGCGTGATGCCGTCGGGGCTCTAGTGGTTTATGTACTCTATAATTATGATCATAAACAAGTCTTAACTTATAGCATCGTAAAACTCATACAATATTAAATTATTTAAGTCATTCAGTGTAGTATAGTACTCTAGGCCTTCAGGTCAATTTCATGATGACATATCAAATTGTATGTATCATCTGTGGTATGGTAATAATGTACTAAAAATATTGACAAAATATATTCATGTAAAAAGTGTGTGTAGTTGTAATGATGATTTGATAAGATAATATTAGTTTTGATATAGTTTGCATTATTTGAACATATAATAATCATATACAGATTATATGACTTGTGTATGTGTATTTTCATTCATTCAAGAGTATCCTTAAATAACAACCATTAATATTTAGAACATAATTAACTATTAAATATTTAGGATAAACTGTTACGTGATCATAAGTATAGGTATTCTAAATATATCTGTAGCTATACATGCTACGATGATCAGACAGTAGTAGTGTGTATAAGTATATTTATAGATAGTAAATATTATATATACAACGCCATGATATTATCTGGAAGGCGATTGCGCTGCTGATTAGGCAAACGCTGTGCCGGCGTCGAATCGTTGCTATGGCAGTGACCTGACGAGAGGGCTGATTCTAGAGAGGACCTGAGATGTGAGGAAGAAAGGCTCCGGAACGACCGTCGATACAGAGAAGGCAGCACCATCTGATTTGATCTGGCATTGCTGAATACTGGGACGCGAGAACACAAAGCCTCTCTCGGGCATAGCATGTTGTTGTCGCCTAGGACTTGTCTGCTTGATGTAGTGAGCAACGCTGCTCGTAAAAGACGGCTATTTGATGTGTGTGAATGAGTGTGTGTGTTGTGTGTGGTGTGTGTGTGTGTGTGTGTGTGTGTGTGTGTGTGTGTGTGTGTGTGTGTGTGTGTGTGTGTGTGTGTGTGTGTGTGTGTGTGTTAGCACGTTGCAGTGTTGTTTGGCAGGGAAGCAGAGTGTTATTATGATACCATTGGTTGACATGTACAGCTTGGTCATGTGCAACTGTCACATTTTCAAGACCCAATCCTGCAACGGGCGATACCATTCCCACCATTTTTGCTAAGCCCACCTTAGGCCAGGGAAAGTCTTGTTGATTTGGTGGAGAAATAAGTAATAAAGTAACACATGGCATGTTTATAACTTAATTCGAACATCATTTGTTGATGGGTGGATGAAATGGCAGTGGAAGTGAGGTAACCGGCATGGTTAGCTTCAGTGTGTTGAACTGGTTTGGCTTCTTGCCCCGTGGAAATACTTTCGCTTGGCTTATCTCTTGTGTTCCTTCGCTCTTTGTCTGTTGCAACCTCTGTGTCAAGTATCGCGCTTTCACCCACGGCTCCGGGTCCCATTACCCCTTCAACGAATGTTTGAGTCAAAAAGTCAGCCAGCCACACGTGGACAACCAGGTATGTTTTTGTGTCGCAAGGTATGTGTGAAGAAGGGTCTGACGTGACGCCAGAGCCCATAGTGGCCCCTCCGCCTCCGCCTCCGCCCAGAAGGACCCTCCCTGACCCCGGGGATCTCGGCCCCCCTCCGGAGAAACCCGACAGGCCGCCCCATGTCAATCTGACTCCTTACCTTCCTCCGCCCCTGGAGGGTAACTACGGCAACATCCTCATGCCCCCTTCTGCCATGATGTGGTTCCCATAATGCACAGGCAGTTTGTGTGTTTGACAAAATGAACCACTATCCTGTTGCGACAATTTCAACTTTACCACCATTAAATCACCAATATTCTTTTGGGCTGACATTTCAGCATTTTAGTCAATTTTTAAAAAGAACACAACCTGTTGTGGACTTAATCTGATGCTCACTGCGATTTCTCTGCCTTTCCTCCTCAGCGGAGGAGATCCCCGCCCCTCCGGAGTTCTGGGAAACAGCAGAAACCAGCGAAGGCCTCTCCGAGTTTGAGGACGCACACTCCCCCGAGCTCCACTCTCCTCAGTCCTCGGAGTATGCCTGGGGAAACGAGGAGTACAGCACTCCAAACGGCCACCATCACACGACAAACAACAAGATGCTTCCACACTTGAGAAACTCAGCGCTGTACAGCAACGGGATCGCCTGTGCGGGCGGCGAGGCCGACGGAGAGGTGGCGCCGGAGTCCGGAGAGCCAGTATTCCGGGAGATTCCCGAAGTGGAGCAGAGTCAGGTTCTGATTGATTCGTCTGCCAACAGCGCTCAGGTTGAGCGACCGATTTCAATGTAAGGACAAACAATGTCACTCTTTTGTTGAGACGGGGTCATTTGTTTGGAATTCTTGTTGGGTGACGTGGTTTAAACTTCTAAATCTGTTGACCTTGGCAGTTTACGAGTGTTGCTATACATTTCTGTCTCTCCAAGGTTGCAAGCGAATGACGACACATTTGATAGCGTCGGGAACTTCTACGAAGACGTCAACGTGTCGACCACCAAAAAGAAGGTCAAGATTGAAGCAACGAAAAAACGCAAAGGACCACCAAAGAGTGAGGACTTTTTTAAAAAAGAAATTCCAAACTAAAAGACAAACATCAACTTTGGTTTCAAGTAGCAGCATTCAGTGTTGTGTCAAATAGCATAGCTATTAAAATGAGGTCAAATAGTGTCGCTATCAAAGTCAAATAAAAAAGATTTCAGGCTTTCGTCAAATTCAACTATGACAGTTATGTGGAGTAGTGTAGCAGTCAGACTCGGGTCAAATAGCATCGCTATCAAAGTTAAGTCAAACAGAATATATATCAGACTTTAGTTTAATTTCTCAGAGCTCGCCGCCGTCATCCACGGCGACCGCGCGCCACTGACTCCCTATTTTATGGCCTCTAGTCCTCCGTCTCATATGACAACTCTGTTTTTATTTTTTGTTTTTAGTTCTTTGGTTTTTCTGGTTTTTTGGACTTAGGCCTAGGTGTTGATTAACTTTGAATGAGCGGGAAAAAGTGAAGTGGAATCGGGGAAAAAAGGGAAAGCGTTGTTTTGAGTCCGTAATATTTCTTAGACCCTGTTTTAACCTTTACCTCAGCTAACGGTTTCTTAAACGTAAATATTGACAGATCATTTTTTTATCTTTATGATGAATACGATATATCCTACAGTGGGGTTTTAGATGATTTTGCTTTTCTTTTCTTTTTCATTTTGCTTTTCTTTCGCTCTTGATTTGACGTATTCCACCATGTATTACTGTTGGAAATAAACACATCCCAAATGACTCGTGTGTCTATTTACACTGCCTCAGACACCGGGAGAGAGACTAATGGTGTGTGTGAGGCGGAGGTGACCCCTGTGTGTGTGTGTGTTTGGGGCCCGGCGTGCTGTAACTCAGGTCTGCTGTAATGGGCTGTCACGTCTCTAATGCAAATCGCCGTCAGCTTCATTAGCGGAGCTGAGCGCCCAGACGGGCCGTTCACCTCATCCGTCTTATTTCCATATGACCGCCTCCACCTGCAGGACGTAGAAATACAGCTAACAGAGCAGCGGTCAGTCTGTCCAGAGTTTTAGTGTGTCCACTGCATCCTGTGTATGTGTGTGTGTGTGTGTGTGTGTGTGTGTGTGTGTGTGTGTGTGTGTGTGTATGATTGCATGTGTGTCTCTGTGTGTGTGTCTATGCTTGCATGCATGTGTGTCTGTGTGTGTGTCGGTGTGTGTGTATGCTTGCATGTGTGTGTGTCTGTGTGTATATGCTTGCATGTGTGTGTGTGTCTGCACATAATAGCGAGATAGATACAAATATACCTTTTTTCACAGGACACAGCCTTCCTCATCCGGCCATTGGTACCAATGTTATGTTTGTTTGGTACAGCGAGTGGATAGCCCCCATACACATCGACGGAGCTGAAGTGGAGAACGTCTCCTGCTTCAAGCTCTGTGTGTTCATCAAAGATGACCTCACCTGGTCCAGGCAAGCGGACTCGGCTGTAAAAACTGCCCAAAAGCGCCCTTACTTTCTGAGGAGACTCAAGAAGTTTGGGCAAGTCTGCAAAACCCCTCACTAACTTCTCGAGGTGCACCGTCGAGAGCATCCTCTCTGGCTGCATTACTGCCTGGTTCAGCAGCTGCTCCGCTGCTAATAGCAAGGCCCTCCAGAGGGTGGTGAAGACAGCGGAGGCATCGGCTGCCATCTCCCAGCCGTGCAAAGCATCTACCACACACGATGCCTTAGGAAACCACAAGCCACCCAGGCCATGGACTGTTCACGCTGCTGCCGTCTGGTAGATGTTACCGGAGCATCCAGGCACGGAACTACCAGACTCAAAAACCAACCAGCAATTGATTATATTTAGTTTACTCAACTACTTCTGGATACATATGCCATATTCCCTATGCTATATGCTATACTATGCTATATTCTGGATACATATGCTTCTGATTCTCTTATCTTATGTAAATGTCTGCTATTCCAATATGCCATATTTCTGCTACTGCTGCCCTCACTTGTGCATCTGCCCTTACTTGTACATTTATAATACTCAATATTCAATACTTCTGGATTCAACATTAGATGTTATATTTTTTTACTTTATTATGTATATTGTGTTATCGTATTATGTATACTGTGCCAATCAATCAACACATACATATGTATATATTTATATGTATATTTTTATGTGTGTATATATGTATGTACAGTATATTCTCAATACATGAATACACTTTGACTTTGACTACACAGTCCTCTTGTCTCTCCACATACTAGAGACATACCTAATGTGTTCACTTAAAGGTCCCACATAACGAGTATTTAACTGTAGTCTTAAGCTGTCAATCACTAGGAGGCCTATAGTGTTGTGGCCATTTTGCCTGTATTGGCAAAATATTTTGTGTGTGTGTACGTGCGTGCGTGCGTGTGTGTCATGCATGTGTGTGTGTGTGTGTAAATACCTTCATGAGTATCTGTGAGGTCTGTGTAAATAGTGTGGAATGCAAGGCATCAACCGCAGTTTCTTTTATCATGTTTATAAAGGATTGCGGCTTAAGCTCAAACACATCCCTTAGAGCTCCACACTGGCCCAAGACAAAGAGACAGCACACTGGACGCTGTTTGTGGGCCATACGTCTAGCCTTCAACCGATGGAAATCAGTTGTCAATCAATCACTTGTTAGCCTACACAGGGGCGTCGAACTGGGAGGGAAAAGTGGGACTGACTACCCAGGGCCCAAAGTGTGTGTGTGTGGGGGGGGGGGGGCTCTAAAAGCCTGAAAATTAAAAGTTGTTTTTATTTGGATTTCTTTTCTTCTACGTAATTAGTGACACAACTACAGTAAAATTGGCTCAAATAAATTGGTTGATAGACTGAAATTTGTGTCAAAAAGAATAAAACAAAATATACTGGAGGGCCCCTGTCACCCTCTTATTACATAACAAATAGCCTCCTTAAACTCATGAAAATAATGTTCTCTTAAGCATGATACTCCAAGCAAACCTCATGTAACCACACAGTAAAGGTATCACAGTATTATTATATGGGCCCATACAGTATAATGATGTTCTAAATCATGTTAAAATGACAGACAGACAGACAGACAGACAGACAGACAGGTAAAAGTTTAAGGTAAAAAAACCTCAGCCCTGCACACACCTACTGCACGTCTACTGGTGTGACTCAGTGTCATGCTGTGGCAGCCAAGCCGCATTCCTGAACGGTTAAAAACCAGAAACCAGTCGGTGAGCTGTCGATTGTCCATTGAGCCATTCAATCCTCCTCCTCCTCCACCTGCTCCACCTGCTCCTCCTCCACCTGAGGCCAGGACCCGTTTGACGAGACGAGACGAGACTGGGTTACTTTCCCCACCCGCGTCTTGAACCCGCGGCCGAGCCCACAGACGACGCTGCAGGTGCTGCCGGACACTTCACCAACTCTCCACCACATCCGCCAACCATTCACTCGCGGAGTA
This sequence comes from Coryphaenoides rupestris, assembly GCA_002895965.2. NCBI lineage: Eukaryota > Metazoa > Chordata > Actinopteri > Gadiformes > Macrouridae > Coryphaenoides > Coryphaenoides rupestris. The sequence goes on from PIJE02001475.1 coordinate 83,584, forward strand.
TTTGTGAGCGTAGTCTATAGATTTATTAGTTTGTTAGTTAGTTAGTTAGTTTGTTTGTTTGTGTTATCAAGAGGAAATAATCGGTCGGGGACACAGAATGAGAGACTCATACTGTCAGTAATAAGTGATACCAGTCGAGCCGTGGACTCACATTCTCTCACCTGAAGCACCATGGATCAGGTAGGATGGAAGTCACTGGAAACGTGATCTGATATAGTGCGTTGTGATGTGATGTGTCATGGGTTCTTTTCTTTCGTGTTTATATAAGCTACAGATAGCACAACAAAACAAATAGAAAAACTAAACACGTTTTTTATTATTATGTTTATGTATGTGTGTGTGTGTGTGTGTGTGTGTGTATGTATGTATGTACATGTAAACATATCTGTGTGTGTGTGTGTGTGTGTGTACTGTGGCTGTGAGTGAGTGAGCTGGAGTGTGGTGTCTGCTGAGTGAGTGAGTGAGTGTGTGTGTGTGGGTGTGTGTGTGCTTGCGTGTGTGGTGTGCTCTGTCTATCGTGTGTGTGCGTGCTGTTTTGCGTGCGTGTGGTGTGTCTGTGTGTGTCTTGAGTGCAGTGTGGTGTGTGACTGCGTGTGGCTGTGTCTGTGACTGTGTCTTTGAGTGAGTGTGTGTGTGCGGTAGTGTGATGTGTGTGTGTATTGGCGGCGTCAATGGTGTGTCTAGTGTGTCTTTTGAGGTGAGTGTGTGTGTGCGTTGCGTGTGTGTGATGTTTGAGTGCGGTGTGTGTGTGTGTGTGTAGCGGGAGAGTCATTTTGGTATCGACCATCTCTGACAGAACATAAAACACAGATCTTCGCCATTTTGCTCCCCTGCTTTTTTATGAATGTACACATTCATTAAATACAGTGTATTGACAAACAGAGTATGAGTATATATCATGATACATAATGACAATAACGGCACCTTTCCTTTCTCCTGCCTTGGTGCAGGATGACACAATGGACTTCAAAGCCCTGCGAGCGAAATTCCAGGATGAGGAGATACTCCTGATGCAGCAACCCAGAGCCAAACCAGTCCTCCCGGATAAGCCCAGGGTGGTCCCCCCTCCCCAGAGCTCCGCCCACGGCCTGCCGGCGGGGGCGCGGCCCTCCCTCCTCACCTCCATCAGCCAGAACATGGAGGGCAAGACGGCGGCGCCCCTAGGGTGGTCTTCAAGGAGGACAAGAAGGAAAGCCGGAAGCCCCTGATCACCCCCAAGACCAAGCAGAAGGCAGACACCAAGTCCAAGGCCTCCAAGGACAAGGACAGCAAGTCCACCAAGGGGAGCAAGGAGCAGCTGGGTGCGGAGGATAAAGACAAGCAGAAGAGCGGTAAGGACAAGAAGGGGCTGCTCCAGTTCATGGCCAAGGAGTCCACAGAGCTGGTGCCCGCCACAGCTCCGCCAAAATCCACGCTGAAAAAGGTGTTCTTCAAGAAGTCCGCAAAGAGAGGGTCGGTGGAAGCCCTCGTCGACCCCATCCTGGATTCCCCCAGCCCCAATATACCCAGTCCATACCCCCCCGCTCATCCCCAGCGGCTACCTCCCCTCTGAAGTGGCCCCGGCTGTGGCCCCCACAACGAACGCCTGCACGCCGTTAGTCCCCATGATACCCGACTTCAACGCCATGTCGGCCCTCATGCCGCCCACCTTCATTCCCCATCGCACCTCCAGTAGCCCCACCAGCGCCTCCCTCGCGGTCGACGTCCCAGCACCCTGCCAGGAGACAGAGACGCCGTTGGAGATGGACGCCCCCGCCCTGCCTGCTTCAGCCAGCCCCGGCCCCCTGCTGCGGTCCTTCCACCCGCGCCCAGCAGCTCCGTGTTCAGCCCCAGCCCTCCACCCCCTCAACTGGCGTCGATCTCCGCCGTAGCCGCGCGTTGGAGCCCGACCACGACGATGAGGAGCAGCTCCCCGCCGTGGTCACCGCCGACGAGGCGACGTCTGCCTCCTCGTCGCCCAAGATGGAGCGCCCGGTCTCCACGCTGTCCTCAGCCCTGGAGCGAGCGGCGGAGAATGAACCCCGGGAAGAGGAGCTCTCCGGGGACCACGAGGATCCTGAACGCCCTGGAGAAGCGCCCGCATGAAGCCCACCAGGTAAACACTACTGCTTTTGCAGTATAGTCTCATAATCAGACTTATGATGTAATAATCTAAAGTGTTACTTGCCGCAGAAATGACTTGCAGCAGATGAGCTCAGATCTTGAGTGAACGGGGCGTTTCTCTTTCTTTCGCTTCATAGGTGGAGGTAAATTGGGCTAAATTAACAGTGACACAAAAAGGCACCAAGTTAAACGTGGAAAAAAAAGTGTTCAGGTGTCAAATCACCAACAATGATAGACTGGCCACTGATAGAAATACTAAACATATAATTAAAAATCACCCTCATTCATCCACGTCATGCCAAATTAGCTTAATATTTTGGATAGAATAACTCAGGAAACAGGAAAACCAGGCCTCACTCCCGCCCCTCTCAGCGCTTGGGTTTCTGGTCCCAGGCCTCTGGTGCCGTCTCTCCCCCAGAGGCTCTGCATGGCAGCATGATAGCCAACTTACCAACACTTGCGGTGGTATTGTGTGGTGCCCCGTGTTGGGATGGTTGATGAAAGGGGCAGTTTCACCTGGATCCCATCACGCTTCTTGTCTTGCTAATGAGTCACGCTTCATGAATAACGGACTAATCCTGCGCTCTCCATTGGTCCCCCCGCAGTCCCCTGACCACGCCCAGCCCTTCACACCCCGTCACCCCCGACTCCCAGAAGAGTTCCCGCTTCCCCGGCGGACCTCGTTGATCTGCCACCGATCGACTACCAGGACCGCACGCAGACCCCCAAGCAGCAGCAAGCAGCAGCAGCAGTCAACGGCTTTGAGCACAGTAAGTACAGCCGGGAGGCGAATGATGAGGCCCCCTGCTGTTCCCTCTCAGCCTTGCTCTCTCTCTCTCTCTCTCTCTCATCCTCTACTCTCTCTCTCTCTCCTCGCTCTCTCACTTCACTCTCGCTTTCGTTTCCTCTCCTACTCTCTCTCTCTCGCTCTCTCTCTCCCGCTCTCACTCTTGCTCTTGCTCTTCATTCCTCCTCGGTCTATCTCTGCTGGGTTTTTTTCCTTCGTTTTAGTTGCTCTTCTAGGAATACTCTCTACTTCCACCTTTGCACCGCTGTCCTCTCAATATTGCTCACGGGGGTCCGTGGAGGTCCCACCCCTCCCCTCCCCGTTACACCCGGTAGGTGGTGAGCCGCTCCACACACAGGCTCGGGGGCAGCGCTTCCACAGCCAAGGCTTGCCAGTTGCAGTCAGATATGCTGGGAAATGCGGTACGCTCGCGGGCATCACGGGTTGCCAGAGCGTCTCTGCGGGCGTTAGTGAGGAGGAGCTGGTTTTTTGTACACATCTATACGTAAGCGCCTGCATACCTCTGCTGTGCCAGAAACAACTGAGCCGAAGGCAGGGCAGGGAGTCTGGGAGGAATGCCGAACACGTCTGTCATGTGAACGTGGGACCGTGGACTCTGAGATGAGTCCCCAGGGCCTCAACACTAAGACTAGAGGCTGCCGCCTGTTGACACAGAAGACATATTGGTGGCTGGCCGTCTGGCCTGGGTTTATTCTCTATCGATCACATCTCTATGCATTACACTGCCTTCTGCATTTCAGGCTCAATGTTTCTCTGTTGTGTAATCCAAATGCACATTTCATGTCAAAAGTGTGTGTGTGTGTGTGTGTGTGTGTATGTTTGCATGTTGTATCCATTTGCTTGTTGTTTTTCATTCATTCAAAGCCATTAAATAACATATTAGAAAGTATTTCTGGATAAACATCTGACAGTGGTCTATCTTAGCTTCACCAGACAGACATGTTTAGATAGAACCTTCCTTCCTATTCTCAAACCTTCCTGTGACTGAGCACTCTGATCAGGTCTGGCTATTAAAGACTATTAGCGGGGAAACGCAACAGAGAACGAATCTGATTTGATTGGATTGTGCAAAACTGACAAAACAAGCTCGCCATGTGTGTGTGTGTGTGTGTGTGTGTGTGTGTGTGTGTGTGTGTGCCAGGAGACATCCAGTGTGCGTCCAGTGTGCTGTCTCTTTGTCTTGGGCCAGTGTGGAGCTCTAAGGGATGTGTTTGAGCTTAAGCCGCAATCCTTTATAAACATGATAAAAGAAACTGCGGTTGATGCCTTGCATTCCACACTATTTACACAGACCTCACAGATACTCATGAAGGTATTTACACACACACACACACATGCATGACACACACACAAAATATTTAGCCAATACAGGCAAAATGGCCACAACACTATAGGCCTCCTAGTGATTGACAGCTTAAGACTACAGTTAAATACTCGTTATGTGGGACCTTTAAGTGAACACATTAGGTATGTCTCTAGTATGTGGCGAGACAAGAGGACTGTGTAGTCAAAGTCAAAGTGTATTTATGTATTGAGAATATACTGTACATACATATAGACACACATAAAAATATACATATAAATATATACATATGTATGTGTTGATTGATTGGCACAGTATACATAATACGATAACACAATATACATAATAAAGTAAAAAAATATAACATCTAATGTTGAATCCAGAAGTATTGAATATTGAGTATTATAAATGTAGGGCAGATGCACAAGTGAGGGCAGCAGTAGCAGAAATATGGCATATGGCATGGAATAGCATAAATATACATAAAATAAGAGAATCAGAAGCATATGTATCCAGAATATAGCACAGTATAGCATATAGCATAGGGAATATGGCATATGTATCCAGAAGTAGTTGAGTAAACTAAATATGATCAATTGCTGGTTGGTTTTTGAGTCTGGTAGTCCGTGCCTGGATGCTCCGGTAACATCTACCAGATGGCAGCAGCGTGAAGAGTCCATGGCCTGGGTGGCTTGATGAAGGAGGAAGCATCGTGTGTGGTAGATGCTTTGCACGGCTGGGAGATGGCAGCCGTTGCTCCGCTGTCTCCACCACCCTCTGGAGGGCCTCGCTATTAGCAGCGTAGCGGCTGCCGAACCAGGCAGTAATGCAGCCAGAGAGGATGCTCTCGACGGTGCACCTCGAGAAGTTAGTGAGGGGTTTTGCAGACTTGCCAAACTTCTTGAGTCTCCTCAGAAAGTAAGGGCGCTTTTGGGCAGTTTTTACAGCCGAGTCCGCTTGCCTGGACCAGGTGAGGTCATCTTTGATGAACACACAGAGCTTGAAGCAGGAGACGTTCTCCACTTCAGCTCCGTCGATGTGTATGGGGGCTATCCACTCGCTGTACCAAACAAACATAACATTGGTACCAATGGCCGGATGAGGAAGGCTGTGTCCTGTGAAAAAAGGTATATTTGTATCTATCTCGCTATTATGTGCAGACACACACACACACACACATGCAAGCATATACACACAGACACACACACATGCAAGCATACACACACACACACACACACAGACACACATGCATGCAAGCATAGACACACACACAGAGACACACATGCAATCATACACACACCACACACACCACACACACACTTACATACACAGGATGCAGTGGACACACTAAAACTCTGGACAGACTGACCGCTGCTCTGTTAGCTGTATTTCTACGTCCTGCAGGTGGAGGCGGTCATATGGAAATAAGACGGATGAGGTGAACGGCCCGTCTGGGCGCTCAGCTCCGCTAATGAAGCTGACGGCGATTTGCATTAGAGACGTGACAGCCCATTACAGCAGACCTGAGTTACAGCACGCCGGGCCCCAAACACACACACACACAGGGGTCACCTCCGCCTCACACACACCATTAGTCTCTCTCCCGGTGTCTGAGTGCGACTCTAGAGAGGTGGAGAGGCAGTGTAAATAGACACACGAGTCATTTGGGATGTGTTTATTTCCAACAGTAATACATGGTGGAATACGTCAAATCAAGAGCGAAAGAAAAGCAAAATGAAAAAGAAAAGAAAAGCAAAATCATCTAAAACCCCACTGTAGGATATATCGTATTCATCATAAAGATAAAAAAATGATCTGTCAATATTTACGTTTAAGAAACCGTTAGCTGAGGTAAAGGTTAAAACAGGGTCTAAGAAATATTACGGACTCAAAACAACGCTTTCCCTTTTTTCCCCGATTCCACTTCACTTTTTCCCGCTCATTCAAAGTTAATCAACACCTAGGCCTAAGTCCAAAAAACCAGAAAAACCAAAGAACTAAAAACAAAAAATAAAAACAGAGTTGTCATATGAGACGGAGGACTGGAGGCCATAAAATAGGGAGTCAGTGGCGCGCGGTCGCCGTGGATGACGGCGGCGAGCGTTCTGAGAAACACAGACAGCCAGCGGTGGGAGAGAGAGTGAGAGAGACGACCACTACCGCTGTCACCACCCCCCCGGGTGGTAAGAGGTGGTATGGTCGGGCCGGTAAAAAGGGTTGGGGGGGGTTGGGGGGTGAACGTAGTCAAGGTCAAAGGACAGCGGCGCATCGTGATGTCATGTGACGTATGGGAATGGGGGGGGGGGGGGGGGGTGGAGGGGTTCTATGCGTCATGGTGATGCGGCCGCTGTCGTGGCGATGGCTACGACAATAAAACAAAAACAGGGTGAAGACGAGAGGCGAGGAGGGTCTTGTCATGTGACGCAAGGCTCGGGGGGGTCGGGAGCTAGGGGTGAGGGTCAGGGGGTCAGGGGGTCAGGGGCACAGGAGGCGGGAAATATACAGACTGTGGAGTCGAGAGGATGCACGTTGATATTGCTTGGGAAAATCTATAGAGAGAGAGAGAGTTTGCATAACGGAAGCCTTCCTATTTTATGGCACACAAGTCCACTGGACCAAATGATTCTAGTAGTCGTTGTTATTTACAAAATGAGCTGGGCAAACCAATGATCAGAGGCCTGGGCCAGCAGCCCCGTGGGCTCTATACCTCCTATAGAGCCCCCACCCCCCACCCCCCCCACTGGCTTGATTTGACTTACAAAATAAAAATCCTCTTTTCCTCTCCTTCCATCTCCTCTTCTCTCCTCTCCTCCCCGCCCCTCTCCTTCCTCTCCTCTCCTCTCGCGCCCACCGGATTCTGTGCTTAATTGGGGTTCAGGATCAGGTTCTGCTAAAAAGTCTGGAGTGGATTCGGGTTCTGGAATGGATTCCAGGGTTAGTTCAGTCTCTGCCATGAGTTTGGGGTCAAGGATAGGAATTGGTAGTGGGTCTATGATGAATTCAGGTTCTTGAGTACATTCCAAGGTTGGTTCCCATTCTGTAATGAGTTTGGGTTGTGGAACAGATTGTTGTTCTTGACAACAAGTTGGGCTTGGTTCAGATTCTGTGATGAGTTTAGGTTCATGAACAGGTTCTGGTATTTGGTATGAGATGAAGTCAGGTTCTGAAATACATTCTTTGGTTATTTGTGATTCTGTGATGAGTTTGAATTCAGGAGTAGGTTTTGGTAGTTGGTCTGGGATGGATTCTGATTGTGGAGTGCATTCTGGGGTTGGTTCTGATTCTTCAGTGAGTTTGGGTTCTGGAACCGGTTCTGATTGTAGGTCTGGGATGGGTTCAGATTGTGAAATGCATTCTGGGGTAAGTTCAGTTTGTATGATGAGTTTGGGTTCAGGCATAGGTACTGGTAGTGGGTCTAGGATAGATTCCACGACTGAAATATATTCCATGGTTGGTTCTGATTCTTTGATGAGTTTGGGTTCAGGAACAGACTCTGCTACTTGGTTGCAGAGAGATTTGGGTTCTGGAATACATTCCAGATTTGTTTCTGATTCTGTGCTTAATTGGGGTTCAGGATCAGGTTCTGCAAAAAAGTCTGGAGTGGATTCGGGTTCTGGAATGGATTCCAGGGTTAGTTCAGTCTCTGCCATAAGTTTGGGGTCAAGGATAGGAATTGGTAGTTGGTCTATGATGGATTCAGGTTCTTGAGTACATTCCAAGTTTGGTTCCCATTCTGTAATGAGTTTGGGTTGTGGAACACATTGTTGTTCTTGACAACAAGTTGGGCTTGGTTCAGATTCTGTGATGAGTTTCGGTTCATGAACAGGTTCTGGTATTTGGTATGAGATGGAGTCAGGTTCTGAAATACATTCTTCGGTTATTTGTGATTCTGTGATGAGTTTGAATTCAGGAGTAGGTTTTGGTAGTTGGTCTGGGATGGATTCTGATTGTGGAATGCATTCTGGGGTTGGTTCTGATTCTGCAATGAGTTTGGGTTCAGGAACCGGTTCTGATTCTAAGTCTGGGATGGGTCCAGATTGCGGAATGCATTCTGGGGTAGTTTCTGTTTGTGTGATGAGTTTGGGTTCAGGCATAGGTACTGGTAGTGGGTCTAGGATAGATTCCACGACTGAAATATATTCCACGGTTGGTTCTGATTCTTTCATGAGTTTGGGTTCAGGAACAGACTCTGCTACTTGGTCGCAGAGAGATTTGGGTTCTGGAATACATTCCAGATTTGTTTCTGATTCTGTGCTTAATTGGGGTTCAGGATCAGGTTCTGTTAAAAGGTCTGGAGTGGATTTGGGTTCTGGAATGGATTTCAGGGTTAGTTCAGTCTCTGCCATGAGTTTGGGGTCAAGGATAGGAATTGGTAGTGGGTCTATGATGAATTCAGGTTCTTGAGTACATTCCAAGGTTGGTTCCCATTCTGTAATGAGTTTGGGTTGTGGAACAGATTGTTGTTCTTGACAACAAGTTGGGCTTGGTTCAGATTCTGTGATGAGTTTAGGTTCATGAACAGGTTCTGGTATTTGGTATGAGATGAAGTCAGGTTCTGAAATACATTCTTCGGTTATTTGTGATTCTGTGATGAGTTTGAATTCAGGAGTAGGTTTTGGTAGTTGGTCTGGGATGGATTCTGATTGTGGAATGCATTCTGGGGTTGGTTCTGATTCTGCAATGAGTTTGGGTTCAGGAACCGGTTCTGATTCTAAGTCTGGGATGGGTCCAGATTGCGGAATGCATTCTGGGGTAGTTTCTGTTTGAGTGATGAGTTTGGGTTCAGGCATAGGTGCTGGTAGTGGGTCTGGGATAGATCCCACTACTGAAATATATTCCATGGTTGGTTCTGATTCTTTCATGAGTTTGGGTTCAGGAACAGACTCTGCTACTTGGTCGCAGAGAGATTTGGGTTCTGGAATACATTCCAGATTTGTTTCTGATTCTGTGCTTAATTGGGGTTCAGGATCATGTTCTGCTAAAAAGTCTGGAGTGGATTCGGGTTCTGGAATGGATTCCAGGGTTAGTTCAGTCTCTGCCATAAGTTTGGGGTCAAGGATAGGAATTGGTAGTTGGTCTATGATGGATTCAGGTTCTTGAGTACATTCCAAGTTTGGTTCCCATTCTGTAATGAGTTTGGGTTGTGGAACAGATTGTTGTTCTTGACAACAAGTTGGGCTTGGTTCAGATTCTGTGATGAGTTTAGGTTCATGAACAGGTTCTGGTATTTGGTATGAGATGGAGTCAGGTTCTGAAACACATTCTTCGGTTATTTGTGATTCTGTGATGAGTTTGAATTCAGGAGTAGGTTTTGGTAGTTGGTCTGGGATGGATTCTGATTGTGGAATGCATTCTGGAGTTGGTTCTGATTCTGCAATGAGTTTGACAAAAATCCACTTTTTTCCTCCTTCATTTATTGGCTCATTTCTTTTCCATTTGTATTGTACAAAAGCTATAGAGAGTGAACAGTTCAATCACAGAATCTGATCTTGGTTTGTTTGCAACGTCCACGTCTCCAACAGGTTTGTCAGATCCCGCTCTGCAGCGCGCCTGCTCCTCTGGCCCGCGGTCCGGCTGGCCAGGGGGCCGTCTGGCTAATCACATGTGTGTTTGTGTGTGTGTGTGTGTGTGTGTGTGTGTGTTGTGTTGTGTGTGTTTGTGTTTGTGTGTGTGTGTTGTGTGTGTGTGTGTGTGTGTGTTTTGTGTGTTGTGTGTGGTGTGTCTGTTTTTTTGTGATTTGTGTAAGTGTGTGTCTGTGTGTGTGTGTGTGTGTATCTGGCTCTTCCGAGTGTTCAACATAATGACTCTGCACCCACCCGTTCCCAAATCTCCCTGGATGTGTATGTACGTGCATGTCTTTGTAAGTGAATGTAAGTGCATGTGTGTGTGTCTATGTAAGTGCATGTGTGTGTTTGTAAGTGCATGTGTGTGTGCGTGTGTATGCATGTGTATGTGAGTCGCTCCACGAGAGTCTCCTTCAGCATACTGCTCCAGCAGACACTCACATGTGTGGGCAAAGAAAGAAAAACAACGGGGGGGAAAAAAGCCCGACCAATCAGACGCAGGGATGGTTCGAGAAGCAGCAGTAGCTTTGTCCTGGTTGGCCCGTTAGAGTCTAGCTCCTCCCACTGGACCTCCCTCGCTACGCGCGCGCCGCTGATTCACTCCCGTCTACATGAATGATGGTCCTTCTAATGCCGACCGGTCAGTCAGTGTGCGTGTATTTGTTGGCACACACACACTCACACACACACACACACACCACACACACACACACACACACACACATACACACACACATTCCACACTACACACACACACACACACATGCACACACACACATGCACACACCTACACACAGGTGGATGGATGAGGCATCGATCCGGCCCCAACTCTGGTCTGGTCTGGGAAAGGACTTGGAATCAGAGGAGGAGAAGAAGTAGGAGGTGGAGGAGAAGGGGAAGGACAAGGTGGAGGAGGAGGAGGAGGAGGTGGAGGAGAAGGAAGGGGAGGGGGAGGGGGGGGGGGGGGGGGGGGGGGGGGGTCTGTAAGGCAGGGGTGGTGCGCGTGGTGTTGTTGACGCAGGGGAGCAGACGGGGAGAGAAGGCGTCAGGGTGATGGATATCCTTCTGGTCCAACGTGAGTCACCCATAGGTTCTCTTAGCTCTCTTCTAGCTCTCTCTCTCTCTCTCTCTCTCTCTCTCTCCTCTCTCTCTCTCTCTCTCTCTCTCTCTCTCTCTCTCTCTCCAGAGCGTCCTCAGGTGTCTCTGCTCCAGAGGACTCCCTCCTCCCCAGTGAGACTGTGGAGTCGAGAGGATGCACGTTGATATTGCTTGGGAAAATCTATAGAGAGAGAGAGAGTTTGCATAACGGAAGCCTTCCTATTTTATGGCACACAAGTCCACTGGACCAAATGATTCTAGTAGTCGTTGTTATTTACAAAATGAGCTGGGCAAACCAATGATCAGAGGCCTGGGCCAGCAGCCCCGTGGGCTCTATACCTCCTATAGAGCCCCCCCAACCCCCCCCACTGGCTTGATTTGACTTACAAAATAAAAATCCACTTTTTTCCTCCTTCATTTATTGGCTCATTTCTTTTCCATTTGTATTGTACAAAAGCTATAGAGAGTGAACAGTTCAATCACAGAATCTGATCTTGGTTTGTTTGCAACGTCCACGTCTCCAACAGGTTTGTCAGATCCCGCTCTGCAGCGCGCCTGCTCCTCTGGCCCGCGGTCCGGCTGGCCAGGGGGCCGTCTGGCTAATCACATGTGTGTCTGTGTGTGTGTGTGTGTGTCTGTGTGTGTGTAAAGTAGTATTTTAATAAGTGTATATGTAGTTTGTAGTATGTGGTATTTGTGTAAGTGTGTGTCTGTGTGTGTGTATGTGTGTGTGTGTGTATCTGGCTCTTCCGAGTGTTCAACATAATGACTCTGCACCCACCCGTTCCCAAATCTCCCTGGATGTGTATGTACGTGCATGTCTTTGTAAGTGAATGTAAGTGCATGTGTGTGTGTCTATGTAAGTGCATGTGTGTGTTTGTAAGTGCATGTGTGTGTGCGTGTGTATGCATGTGTATGTGAGTCGCTCCACGAGTCTCCTTCAGCATACTGCTCCAGCAGACACTCACATGTGTGGGCAAAGAAAGAAAAACAACGGGGGGGAAAAAAGCCCGACCAATCAGACGCAGGGATGGTTCGAGAAGCAGCAGTAGCTTTGTCCTGGTTGGCCCGTTAAGAGTCTAGCTCCTCCCACTGGACCTCCCTCGCTACGCGCGCGCCGCTGATTCACTCCCGTCTACATGAATGATGGTCCTTCTAATACCGACCGGTCAGTCAGTGTGCGTGTATTTGTTGGCACACACACACTCACACACACACACACACACACACACACACACACACACACACACACACACACACACACACACACACACACACACACACACACACACACACATGCACACACCTACACACAGGTGGATGGATGAGGCATCGATCCGGCCCCAACTCTGGTCTGGTCTGGGAAAGGACTTGGAATCAGAGGAGGAGAAGAAGTAGGAGGTGGAGGAGAAGGGGAAGGACAAGGTGGAGGAGGAGGAGGAGGAGGTGAGGGAGGAGAAGGAAGGGAGGGTGGAGGAGGAGGTGGAGGGGGAGGGGGGGGGGTGTAAGGCAGGGGTGGTGCGCGTGGTGTTGTTGACGCAAGGGAGCAGACGGGGAGAGAAGGCGTCAGGGTGATGGATATCCTTCTCGTCCAACGTGAGTCACCCATAGGTCTCTCTAGCTCTCTCTCTCTCTCTCTCTCTCTCTCTCGCTCTCTCTCTCTCTCCATTGCAGGAAGGAGAGAGGGTCTCTTCCTCCACAGATGAGAAGGGGAAGGAGGAGGAGGAGGAGACGAAGGTGGGTGGGTGAGAGGAGGTTTCTTCGGGGAGGTTGCTAGTCAGCAGGGGCAGAGTTGGGCTTCACACACACACACACACACACGCACACGCACACGCACACACACACACACACACACACACACACACTGAAGGTTCTCCTGTTGGTTTGCCAGTTGCCGGTCTGGTCCGAGGTCTCTTGCTTCTTTTTTATTTTTTCCCTTTGTTGACCTGGGCATAGAGCGGATCCTTCCATTTCTGGGGGGAGAAAAACCACCACAACAGCAGCATCAGTAAAGACCTTGAATGAGCACACAGTCCCAAACACACTGGCATGAGTAGCTTGCCGTTCCACGCCGGCCACCGGGTGGCAGTAGAACACCGGCTTCGGTTCGCTCAAGAAAAAGTTATCTCTGAGCCCACCGGAGCCCCCAAAGAGCTCTCAGACAACAATAGACCCTTCACTCTTACAAGATCCTTCTGTGCATTTCTGCGGGTGTGTGTGTATGTGTGTGTGTGTGTGCGTGAGTGTGTGTGTGTGTGTGTATTCGGTTTCTCTTTGTCCGCTTCCTTGCCGCTGCGTGTGTGTGCGTGTGCGTATGTGCGTGTGTATGTGTCACACGGTGAGAATGGAGGGAGCGTGTGCCAACACATCGGTATCCGTGTGTCATGTGCGGCGTGTCCCCGCTTCCGTTCCCGTTTCATCCGGTCTGTCCTCGTGAATCAGGGACCGGGCCGCGCGGAAACACCGGTTTGTGACTCGCCGCGTCTGTATGTCACTCCGGAGCGAGCTAGCTAGCGGAGAGCCGTGGCAGCGATCGACGCCAACGCGAGCGCCTGCCGGTCGGAGCACATGCGACTTGAACAGCGACCGTACAACGGACGGGGCTGACGCTGTGTGATTATCGTACACATAATTACCAGCCAGACGATCAATCCACCACAGAAGAAGAAGACAAGTTGATTGGAGACTCGTGATGACTGGTGCTATTATGTTTTTTTTCTGGAAGAGTTCTCTCTCTCTTTCCCAAAGTCCCCGACGAGGCCCAGATTGCCAAGAGCCTGCCGGCCGTTTACAGGTCGTTCAGAACCGTGGCGAGAATGAACATCGGTAGTTTGTTCCTCAAAAAGTTCCCTGTTTATACCATGTTTGTACCATGTTTATCCTTCAATATATTTAAATATGGATATATTTATTAATTGCTATTTTCTTTGCCTCACAAACAACAATGGTTTCGCACGGATTCTACACGTTTATGCAAATGCGGAGCGGAGCAGACTATGAATATGCAAATTGAAAAAACGCCCCCACGTCCTCAAACACTCGCGCTTATATGCAAAAAAAGATTTCCTCTGTACACACATCAGCAATATGTTCCCATAACAAAACTGAAACACTAAAATCAACACTTGGGATCTTTTGCGAGAGTGGAAGGACTTCTCCGGTTCTGCATCTTTGTCCAACTTAATCACATTTCCTCTATTGAATCTGACAGCCAAGTACAATGACACAGACTATTCAGCCTTTCGCAAAACCAAAGACTAAAACAACGGGTAACTTTCCGCTGTCATTTGCATAATATTTGCCAGTAGACGCTGCTTGAGTCAGCGTGCGACGTGACATAACTACCAAAACGTCCGTCCGTCCGTCCGTCCGTACGACCGAACCAACTAACCCGCCAAACATGTTCTGTGGGGTCGTGCGCTAACAGAGTTACGCTCCGACACAAAACGACTGACTGAGCTTCAGGGTGCTGAGGGTGGCAGTGGGGTGCTATCGCTCATCTGGATGCCGGAGCTGGTGTGGCACAGGGAGCATGTGGTGGTGGTGGTGGTGGTGGTGATGGTGGTGGTGATGGTGGGGGAAGGGGGTACAGAGCTGTAAGCGGAAGGGCTTGCCAGGCACGAGACAGTCAGCAGAAAGGAGATGCCGGCAGCACTGAGAGAGGGAGGAGAGAGGAGAGTGGAGAGAGAGGGCTGACAGAGAGATGCTGAGAGCAGCAGTGACAAGGCAGAGTGTTCCCCGGAGCACCCGGCCTCTCAGCACCCGCCACCGCGCCTCCTCATCACCCAGTCAACGCTGCCAACGGTGGTGCCGGAGGGAGGAGGTGGTGGCGGAGGAGGTGGTGGTGGAGAAGGAGGTGGTGGTGGAGAAGGAGGTAGAAGAGGAGGAGGTTCGTGGAGGAAGAGGTGGAGGACGAGGATGAAATGGAGCAAGGTAGTGGAAGAGGTGGTGGAGAGGTTGGCAGTGGAGGTGGATGAGGAGGTGGTGGAGGAGAAGTAGGCGGTGGAGAAGGAGGAAGAAGTGAAGCAGGTGATGGAGGGATGGGCTGCTTAATGGAGATATAAATCAGAGCCGATAGGCTAAATATCTGCTGGCTTTGTGCCTCCATCCTTTCAATAGATATGTTGTGTGTGTGTGTGTGTGTGTGTGTGTGTGTGTGTGTGTGTGTGTGTGTGTGTGTGTGTGTGCGCATGTGTGTGTTGATGTCCCTGGGTGCCTGTGGAGGGTCCTGGCCCGGCCCTCCCAGCAGAGCGTTGAGGGTCTGCTTGGTGAAGCGTGGAAGCAGAATGATTTCACGGTGGAGGGGGGGGTTCCGGCGGTCCGCACGCGGAAAACGGAGAAAAAAAAAGGAAAATTCACACTCCCAAAAAAAAGCCCCAACACATGTACATCTGGGCCCCACTGTGAGAGGACAGGCACACACACAAACACACACTTTTTGGCCGCAATATGGGCACAGGTGGCTGTGGCAGCGACCACAGGTGTGTTTGGCAGGGGAATAACTAGGTCTAATGCACAGGTGTGGCAGTGTGTGTGTGTGTGTGTGTTGGTGGTCGGTGTGTGTGTATCTGTGTGTGTGTGTGTGCGTGAAGTGTCCGTGTGTCCATGGTGTGTGTGTATGTGTGTGTGTTGTGTGTGTGTGTGTGTGTTTGTGTGTACGTGTACTTGGAAGGGCGTCTAAAGTAGTTGTGATTGAGCACATAAACGCCATATGGGTGCATCTTCATTGGACCGGAACCAAAGAAGTCCAGTGATCCTACCACATTAACACACACACACACACACACACACACACACACACATACTTCAACCCATTAAAAACTGGGAGTGTGACACGCTGCCCTCTAGCCCCACCTACTGGGCACGTCTGGAACCCCGGGGCGCGGAGCCAAACCGAGACAATAGCCACGCCTCTTCCTGTCTTACCATGGCTCTACAGAGGAGAGGGGGCGGGGGGCGGGGGGGTGACAACCACAACGATGAAGGAGGAGAAGGAGGAGGAGGAGGAGGAGGAGGAGGAGGCAGTGTCTTGGGCTTTAATTAAAGCCAATTATGTCCGGGCACTCATTAATCTTGGCACCGGCCGGCATGTAACATGGATGAAAAAGATAATCATTGAAGGAGGAATGGTGGCCTGTGTGTGGGGACTTGGCTGGCCAACAGCTATCATTATGAGGGCTAGCCTGTATGGTAGTGGTGTGGGCAGGGGGGCACAGCCGGCGGTTGGTGGAGGCGTGGAACCAAGGAATGGCCGGGCCTGCCCGGCATGTACGGGCATTTGGGACGGGAAATGAGGTGTGAGAGCTGGAGGCCGATTGACGGGTGTGGATTGGCCGCTCGTGGACATGTGTAGTTGTGTGGTGTGTGTGGTGGTGTGTGTGTGTGTGTGCGCGGGTGCATTCGTGTCTCTCTGCGACATATGATACAGGTGATGCCGTCTCCTCTTGGGAGAGAAAGGAACATGTCCTGTGATGTGTGTGTAGTGTATGCCCAACACGTCGCTACGAGGTCCCCACGCCGAGCCGCGACCCCCTCTGGTGGGGGCGGAGAGGAGGATGAAACAAGAGGGGATCGACGAACTCGATCACACGCCGAGAAGGAGTTCGTCAAACTGTGCGCTAATTCAACACAGAACGCACGCACGCACGCACGCACCACACACGACGGACAACACAGATTGCCTGCGATTTCTGCTCCGCCTCTCTGCCACTAAGTGTTGCCCTCGCCGCTCTGAGAGGATGCGTTATGCATGGCGCCGAAACGACACATCACTGGCAGTTAACCCAAAACGCCGGAGATCAGCGTATCAGTGCGCACGGCAACGCAGGGGAAAAAGGCAGGAAAAAACAGACAACGTTTTGTCAACGGTGGAGGAGCCGCCATGTGCCGCGCAGCGCACCGGACGGCAAGCTAATGGGAAGCAAGACAAAACAAAACAAATATGAATCAATAATGGATAAAACAAACACACACACACATGGATACACATGGATCAGTGCATCACCGTACTGTGGGACACTCACGCATCCACAATGAGATGCCAAACAA
>PIJE02001475.1:105507-108007 GCA_002895965.2 Coryphaenoides rupestris
CGCTCCAAGCCACAATCACGAAGGTACGTACTGTGATGTGGCGCAGGGAAGAAACAGAGACACAGAGGACTATTAACTAACTCACACACACACCCACACACACACACGCAACTCACACACACACAGAACACACTATGCACACACACACACGCTCGCATAATAACCAGCACGTCATCAAACAGTGCTGGCCTACTTTTAGCCTGTGTCTAATGCAGTGTCTCTTAATGTGGCCCTGGTGAAGGAGAATGTGCGGTAATCTACGTCCAGCACAGGCAAATGCGACCTTCTGTGTGTGTGTGTGTGTGTGGTGTGTGTGTGTGTGTGTGTGTGTGTGTGTGATGCACTCAGAGGACTCTCTATAACACACTCACACATTACCTCAGTGGATGGTGAGAGAGTAGTAAAAAGGGAGAAGAGAAAAAGAGGTGAGAAGGAAGAAAAGAGGTGAGATGAGAGTGAGGAGAGGAGGGGAGGAGAGAGACATAAATAATAGCGTAGAGCAGAGCTACGGAGAAAATTGGGAGGAAGCAGACTAATATTTTAGTTTCCTAATATGGTGTGAGAGGAGGAGGACGGGGAGGAAGAGGAGGACAGGATGACGAGACGAAGAGGGCGAGACAAAGGAGGGATGGAGGAGGAGAGGGGGGGGGGGAAGAGAGAGGAGGAGGAGGAGGAGGACGGAAGATGAGGAACAGAGGAGGAGGGAGGCGAGAAGAAGAGGAGGAGGAGGAGGGATGGAGGAGGAAGGGGAAGAGAAAGGAGGCAGGAGGGAGGAGGAGGAGGAGGAGGAGGAGGAGGGGAAGAGAGGGGAGAGGGAAGGAGGGAGGGATGAAGGAGGAGGGGGAAGAGAAAGGGAGGGAGGAGGAGGAGGAGGAGGGAATCGAGAGAGGGGAAGGTAGCGAAGGAGGAGGAGGAGGGGGAAGAGAGAGGAGGAGAGAGGAGGAGGACAAGATGAGGGAGACAGAAGGAGGAGGAGGGAGAAGGAGAAGGAGGAGAAGGAGGCTGAGGAGGAAGGGGCGAAGAGAGGAGGAGGAGGGAGGAAGAGAGAGGAGGAGGAGGAGGAGGAGAGAGGAGGAGAGAGGAGCACAGCGGTGTAGTCCACAGAAGCCGTGTGCATATCAAAGAGTCTCTCCCTGCATGTTCATTACCTCCCCGCTGACCGGCCCCAGTTAGCCGAGCCACAGGTAAGGCAGACGGCGCCCGGGTCGAGCCCCCGTAACGAAGCGTTTCGTATTCAACGCGCGGCCCCCTCCTTCTCCTCTCCTTCCCCAGCCCCCCACCCCCCCCCCCCTCCCACCTCACCCAGGTCCACATCTTCTATTTATCACCAGCCTCCCAGCCCACCCCCACCCTCGCTTGCTCTCTATCTGTCTCGATCTGTCTCCATACCCCACACCCCACCCAACGCTTGCGTTTTCTTATCTTAATCTATTTTCTTACTTACGCCGTCTTCCTCTCGTTCGCCTCTCCTCATCTCCCCCGCTGTGTGTGTGTGGTGTGTGTGTGTGTGTGTGTGTGTGTGTGTGTGTGTGTGTGTGCGCGTGTGTGTGTGCGCGGGGGTGCACATTGGGGGGGGGGGGGGGGGGAGGGAGGTTGTTACCTGAGGGCACAGAGGTGGGGCTGAAGGAGGCAAAGAGTTCTGAGGGGGGCTGCAGGCCCAGGGAGGGGTCTAGCAGGGTGTTGGCGGGAGAGGCGGGGGTCTTCAGGGCGTCGCGTTCGGACAGAGAGTAGAGAGGGACGGGGGAGGGGGAGTCAGTGGGCAGAGACATGCATTCATGGAAACAACAACAACAACAACAATGATTGCTTTTTTATTATGCACAAAGTATTTGATGCGATTGCACATCAGGGCAGGAGAGGAGGAGGCGGTCCACAGCCTGCAGAGGACGGGAACAGGAGAGAGCTGTGCAGCCCGGAGCCCGGAGCCCGGAGCCCGGCTGTTCCTCCTCCTCCTCCTCCTCCTCCTCCTCCTCGCTCCCCATGAACGCTACAAAAACTACGAAAACAAGATGGTGGCGCTACTCACGGACGGAGAGGTGATGTCCGGGGGTGTGGACATGTCTCCGAAAAGCTCTAGTTGGTTAATATTCTGAAGGAAGCACAGAGGAACAGAACGGCAGAGAGGTGTCAAGAAACAGACGGGAAAATAGAAAAAAGCGACGGGCAAAAAAAAAAGACACACACACACACACACACCCCAAACAAAAACCAGACAACAAGCATCGCTGTGGGGCGGGGTTGCGGGTTGCAGCATGCACGGTGCATACGTTGCATGCGGCACACAGCAGCACGGCATGCAGAGGAGAATATTCCCGGTGCCTACCTCCGGATGGATGGCGCCCACCACCGCCACCACCACCACCACCACCACCATCACCATCACCACCACCACCACCACCACCACCACCACCGCCCCACACACAGCAGGGCGCAGACCCAGAGAGAGGGGATGATGAAGTCATGGGGAGATGGGGGAGCAATGGAGTGAAATGATGAGGTT
>PIJE02001475.1:118007-121578 GCA_002895965.2 Coryphaenoides rupestris
AAGAGAGAGAGAGAGAGAGAGAGAGAGAGAGAGAGAGAGGAGAGAGAGAGAAAGAGAGAGAGAAAGAGAGAGAGAGAGAGAGAAGAGAGAGAGAGAGAGAGAGAGAGAGAGAGGAGGAGGGAGGCAGAAAGCAAGAAAGATTAATCAAAAAAATTAAGAAAGTGGCAGAAAGTCAGGGAAAGGCATGAAAAGCAAGGAGAAGGAGGAGAGAGGAGACAAGAGGAGGAGGAGGAGGAGGAGGAGGCGGGGAGCTAAGCCAGTGAAGGAGAGAGGGTGGGCGGGGGAGAACAGCAGGGCTTAGCAGCTCCTTGGTATTCAGATGCTCGTCAGAGGAGAGGATACAGACAGACAGACAGAGAGCAGAGAGGGGGGAGGAGCCACAGCAGCGTAGCAGGCGGGACGGGAGGGCAGCGAGCGGACAGGACGACAGCGCCCGGACACGGCAGATGGTTCCAAGGACTCCGCTGCGTCAAACACCCCCCGACTTCATTTACACTTTTAGTTGAGTCCCAAGTAGAGTCGGACGCGCAACTTCAACAGTTACCAAGCCAAACTGCCACAGTGAGTGCAAAGGTCATTTAAAGATGAGGGGAAGAATATGTTTCTAGACGTGAAAATGGTTTCACGTGTCGTTCTGAACCACGATGAGCGTTTAGGTTGAAAACATCACCCCTGAAAGAAGCGACACAAATTCGTGTCTTTGTGTAGATTATTGTGTGTGCGTGTGCGTGTGTGTGTGTGTGTGTGTGTGTGTGTGTGTGGATACCTGATAGACAGCCTGTTCACACTGCTTGTCCTTCTGAGCCTTCTTCTCCATCTCTTCCCGCTGTTTGATTTCATAGATGAGCTGGAAGAGATCCCTCAGATCCAGGATCACTGGCTCTGCCTGGAGGCATCACACACACACACACACACACACACACACACAGACACACGCGCTGGGGTTAATACTCTGCACACACTGCCTGGAGACACCACACATGCACACGCGCGCGCACGCACACGCACATACACACACACACACACACACACACACACACACACACACACACACACACACACACACACACACACACACACACACACACACACACACACACACACACACACACACACACACACACACACACACACACACACACACACAGAACCACCACCTGCTCCTTTAAAACCATCACGTAGTACACCATGTCCCCTGTCGGTCAGACACGGCGCAGCTACAAGCATTCTGTCCAATCCTGGCATCCCCTCCCGTGTATGGGGGACTCACAAGAAACCCTCGCCTTGTTTGGGCTGCTGCAGTTACGGCCGGGACAGGACAGGACAGGACAGGACAGGACAGGAGAGGACAAGAGTCTAGCAGGGATAACAACTCCCCCCAAAGTCACCTAATCAATTATTGAGTGTGAGCAGCGCAGGTGCAGCCGGAGTTCACCCCGCAGACAGCAGGGGCCTCGCTGCCGAGTCGCTCGGTCGCTATTTCCGGTGTGTGGCTTCGCCCCCGAGACTTCAGCAGTGCGAGCGTTCACGACACATCAACACGTCCGGGAAACCACGGCAACCGCTATCATCATCATCATCATCATCATTATCATAACCCTCACCTTCATCATCATCACTCTCATCATCATCATTATCACCATCATCATCATCAATAATAATAATAATAATAATAACAACAACAACAACAACAATCGCAGCCACATTTTATTCATGAGGCATTTCTCTTTCAGCACAGTAACATCTCCATGATGGATATATGCGCCGCGATCATTAACTCTCCTCCACGTCCCCGTGAGTCGTGATGTTTGCAAAAACTGAGAATTATTACGAATGATATTTCGGGGAGGTTATCTCAGGGAAAGGGAGGTTTCTGAGAGTTAGGTACTGAGTTCTGGTCAGGGACCAGTAGAACCCGTGTCAACCTGTCATGATCACAGCATGCAGACGCTAGTGTGTAAGAGCTGGTGGCCGGGCTAACGTTTATTATGACTTAAATAGAAAAAATGGTGTTGAATAACTGTAGAAACACATTGAAAGGCGACCCGTGGCGTCCACTCAGAAAGTAATCGCTGCACATCCAGTTCTCCACTCACGCTCCCAAAAATAAAAACTCCACTTACTTGCCACGTGGATTTTTCCAAAACGGCACTCAATCAGGAGTGGGAAAAAAAAGGCAATTATTTCGGAGGACTCACTTGTTACGTCGGCCCGCTAGAAGTGAACCCTCGGTCCTGATCCCTTATGAAGACGGAGGCTCGGGCCGCGTGGCTAATTCACATCAAAGTGCTTCTGGTCCAATTACAGCCTGAGCCGCCGGACGCAGACAGACAGACAACTGAGGCTGCCCCCCCGCTTCTCCTCAATGGGCCTCGCGCTCTAAGGAGGGCACGCCGCCCACTCCACCCGGGCACACACACACCTCTCAAACCCTCCTCCACCCTTCCTCCACCCTCACTGTGGGAGTCTCAAGCCTACGCACCGAAAATGACCTTCAGTTTCACATGCTCACACACGTGTGTTCGTGCGTTCAGCACACATACAAATACACACAAAACATTTATCCCAGTGACGGTATTCTGAGTAACGTGTGTGTGTGCGTGTGTGTGTGTGTGTGTGTGTGTGTGTGCAAATGTGTGTGTAAAGAGAGGAAGAGCCAGGGATGTGTGGCTGGGTTCTCAGTGTATTTTATCCGAGCCCCGGGGAATCATGGTGGTGATCCGGGGGCCCCTGGGAGGTGGTTGTGTCGTAGGTGTGTGTGTGTGTGTGTGTGTGTGTGTGGTGTGTGTGTGTGTGTGTGTGTGTGAGGTGGTGTGGGGGAGGGGGGGGGGGGGGGGGGGGGTGTCACACACTCAAGCCCCCCCATCGACTCACTACGGGAAATCAATAGAGCTCCAGAGAGCCACACAGCTCGACCCCGCTGGAGCGGACAGACAGACACACACACCGTCACAACAACAACAACAACAACAACAACAACAACAACCACGAGGACAACGACGGACAACATCAGAGCCCCCTGGAGGAACACACCACACCGCAGATCACGTCGTTGCACTTTGACAAGAGCACAGTGACCTAACACACACACACACACACACACACACAACACACACACACACACATACACTTCAATAATACATATTGCATTCCCAAGACATCCTCAAGTGCATTCCTTGACACACACGCGCACACACGCACACACACACACACACACACAGGCACACTAAATATATACATATGTTAACAGAAGTATTGTGTGCAGAGTATATGTCTGGCCCGCCACAGAGGACCAGCAGTAGAAGGGCCCCCCGGGGTCCTTGTCTAAATGTCAACAAGACTGTGTTTCAGGAGAGAAGACATTAGCAAACGCTGTGTTATCCTGCGCTCACAGGCGCCTGGGAACACACACACACACACACACACACCACACACACACAACACACACACACACACACACACACACACACACACACACACACACACACACACACACACACACACACACACCCAACACCACACACACACACACGTGTCTTGACAATGTTCAGATTTCTAATGCATTGTGGGC
>PIJE02001476.1:0-39947 GCA_002895965.2 Coryphaenoides rupestris
GGGGAGGAGAGAGAGAGAGAGAGAGAGAGAGAGAGAGGGAGACAGAGAGAGAGAGAGAGAGAGAGAGAGAGAGAGAGAGAGAGAGAGAGAGAGAGAGAGAGAGAGAGAGAGAGAGAGAGAGAGAGAGAGAGAGAGAGGGAAGAGAGAGAGAGGAAGAGAGAGAGAAAGAGAGAGAAAGGAAAGACAGGGAAAGAGAGAGGGGAGGGAGGGAGAAGAGGGAGGGAGAGAGAGAGAGAGAGAGAAAGAGGGGAGAGGGAGGGGGGGAGAAAGAGGGAGGAGAATGAGAGAGAGAGAGAGAGAGGAGAGAGAGAGAGAGGAGAGAGAGAGAGAGAGGAGAGAGAGGAGGAGGAGAGAGAGGGAGAGGGAGAGAGAGAGAGAGGAGAGAGGGAGGGAGAGAGAGAGAGAGAGAGAGAGAGAGAGAGGAGAGAGGGAGAGAGAGGGAGAGAGAGAGAGAGAGAGAGAGAGAGAGAGAGAGAGAGAGAGAGAGAGGATGAGGAGAGAGGAGAGAGGGAGGAGGAGAGAGAGAAGGAGAGAGAGGAGGAGAGGGGGAGAGAGGGAGAGGAGAGAGGGGGGAGAGGAGGAGAGGAGGGGAGAGAGAGAGAGAGAGAGAGAGGAAGAGAGAGGGAGGGAGAGAGGAGAGAGAGGGGGGAGGGGAGGAGAGAGGAGAGAGAGAGAGAGAGAGAGGAGAGGGAGAACAGCCCAGCAGATGGCCATCCAGCAGCAGCTCCTGCAGGTCCAGCAGCAGCACCTCCTCAACCTCCAGAGGCAGGGGCTGCTCTCCGTGCTGCCCAACGGCCTCGCAGGTGGGCACTCGTACCTGCGCGCACGCACACACACACACTCACGCACATGCACACACACACTCACACACACACCCACACACACGCACACGCACACACACACGCACACACATGGAGCGATGTTGCGGTCAGCAGTAGTTGTAGTAGGTGGGTCGACACGTTGGCCGAACGCAATGTTAGTGCAAAATGCGTTGGACTCATTCTAATTATTATTGTTGTTGTTGTTGTTATTATTATTATTCACCCTGATGCATTATTAATAGTGTTGTTGTTGTTATTGCAATACATAATAAATAATAAATAATGCACATAATAACAGTAACAACAAAAATAATAATGTAATAATAATTAATATTCAATTATTATTTGTATTGCAATTATGGTTGTTGTTGTTGTTGTTGTGATTATTTGTGTGGGTGCACTTTTAATTTGAAATGCTGCTGGACAACAGCGAGAGGCCTATATTCATCCGCAGATAATTACTCCACAACAACAACCAGTGTGGTGGGGGTGGGGCGCAGTTGTCTTGTTGTTGACAGCTGTGTGTGCGTGTGTGTGTGCGTGCGTGTGTGTGCGTGTGTGTGTGTGCGTGTGCGCGTGTGTTTTCTCCCAGGCTGTGAGAACGGCGGTAGCCTGTCCCCTGGTGGCGACAACCGGGACTCGTCCTGTCAACCCGGCTCCACCAACGGGAATCACTCGTCCCACCACAAGAAGAAAGATAGGTGAGCTACAAAAAAAAAAAAAGAACGACGACGACCAATCATTCGCGTCTTGGGTGGCGACGAGGCGGCAGCTGATTGGTTCTGTGTCTTCTCCCCCCCCTCCCCCCCCCCCGCCAGCAGCAGCGTGTCATTGGATGACCCCAGCAGTCACGCGCTGTACGGCAACGGCATGTGCAAGTGGCCCGGCTGCGAGAGCATCTTCGGGGACTACCAGGCCTTCCTCAAGTGAGTACCGGCGCCAGCCTGTGTGACGCTGTGTCTCCCGGGGGGGGGGAGGGGCGTGTCTCCCGTCCTAAGCCCCGCCTCCAGTGCCCCGATTCCCGCCTCCACTGGGACGAGGCTTTAAAAAGCAATTATTATTTATTTTTTTTACATCGGAACAACAGTTTTTCCAGACACGCTTCCAAAATTATACACAATAGAGTTGTCATGTCACGACAAATCCTTTAAAAATACAAAAATACAAAACACAATTAGATAAGTCTGCTTAATTAGTCGCACAGACAAATCGAACCTTTTGACACATTTGCAAGTGTGTTTTTAAGCTTAGGGATATTTGCATATTGAATAAATTAATTAATTAAGTACGTGTGTTTGTGTGTGTGCATATATTAAGATTTTTTCCCCCAGTATATTTAATGCTTTTTAATTAAAAAGGGGCCTAATGCACATTTATACAGCAGGAACATTTTGTGAACGTTGCAGAGGAAGCACTGAGCACCACTGAGCCATGTTTTGTGGCGATTTAGGAACCCGCCGGCGCGCTCCCCGCTTAGCAAACACGGCAGCTCGCGTCGCCGCGTTCACGCCGACACTCATTTTGGTGTCTGACGCTCGGCTTTGTGCGTTCGTTCGGCCACGGCCCACACACACACACACACACACACACACACACACACACACACACACAGACACACACACACACACACGCACATCGGTTAGCGGTGTGTTGCTAACCTAACCACCGCCGTGTGTTTTTTTTTTTTCCCGCCACCCAGGCACCTGAACACGGAGCACACGCTGGACGACAAGAGCACGGCGCAGTGTCGCGTGCAGATGCAGGTGGTGCAGCAACTGGAAGTGCAGGTAGGCCCCGCTCTGAACCGCAGGGGGGAAGGGGGGGGGGGGCGCCGCCGACACGACGCAGCGATGAAACGTGTCACCGTGTGCGAGCCGTGTGCAATCGTACTGATCAACGTCGATGTTGTGCGATGTTGTCAATATCGTGCAATATTACTTTTTCCATGCCTTTGCCAACTTTTCTATTCTAGTTAACTGACTAGTTAACTATAATTAAATGTATCTTACTGTTATTGTTATTCTATTAGGCACTGATGTTGGCATTTACGCCTTAAACCACTTTACATTTATTATTCTATTGTTTTTATTCTTATGTTGTTGTCGTCGTCGTTGTTATTTATGAGCAACCTCTGGCACAAGAGTTTCCTTCGGGATTAATAAAGCATCTTATACTATCTTATATTATCTTATCAAGAGGCACGACTGCATCCTTTGTAAAATATAGTATTCCGTTAAAGTGCACATTGTAATGGAGACAATCTGGAACCAGATGTCTTTCAGATGAGTTAATGTGTAGTTAAGAGGTTCCATGAGTTTTAATATGTCATCTAAACCCGCCACTGTTGTGTCCTCTCGCTGCAGCTGAAGAAGGACAAAGAGCGTCTGCAGGCCATGATGGCGCACCTGAAGTCGTCGGAGATCAAGCAGGCGCAGGCGCAGGCCCAGGCCGTACGTACCCTAACCCAAGCCTTTCCCCTCACACCTGTCCGTCAATCTCCTTCACCGTGTGTGCGGCCATGTTGAGGGCGGGGCCATATGGTGTTGACTCAATCGTCGTCATCATCATCGTCATTATTTCAAGCTTTCACCTCGATTCCGATCATGAAACGATCTTTTCGAATAGTTTAGGGAAGTGCACACACAGATGAATTATTTATTTTTCTATTTATTGAATATTCTCAGCAGCTGAAAGTAACCGACATGAGCGAGATACAATCGGAGAGATGTTCTAAATGTCGGTTTTGGGTACATTTTCGGTGAATAGCTTTTTGTGTGTGTGTGTGTGTGTGTGTGTGTGTGTGTGTGTGTGTGTGTGTGTGTGTGTGTGTGTGTGTGTGTGTGTGTGTGTGTGTGTGTGTGTGTGTGTGTGTGTGTGTGTGTGTGTGTGTGTGTGTGTGTCTCTGCCTGTGTGTGTGTGTCTCTGGCTCTGTGTGTGTGTCTCTGCCTGTGTGTGTGTGTCTCTGGCTCTGTGTGTATGTGTGTGTGTCTCTGCCTCTGTGTGTATGTGTGTGTGTCTCTGCCTCTGTGTGTGTGTGTGTGTCTCTACCCGTGTGTGCGTGTCTGCCTGCGTGCGTGTGCGGTGTCTTTTGTCCACGCGTGCATTGACTCCCTGTTCCCTCCCCCCCTCCTCCCTCCCCAGGCCAACGGCTCCTCCTTCTCCCCGGTGGCGCTGGCCAAGGGCCCGCTGCCCATGAGTCTGTCCCAGAGCGCCACGGCCCCCTCCACGCCGCTGACGCCGCTCTCCGACTCGCCCGCCGTGCTCACCGCCAACGGCATCTTCGGCGGCACGCCTGTGCGCCGCCGCTACAGCCGCTCCATGAGCCAAGGTCAGTGGGGTCACAAAGGTCACGAGGTCACCTCGTAGATTATGGGTCAAACTGCTGAAAGAGAGAGAAAGGGGAGGGGAGATGGTGGAGGAGAGAGAGAGAGAAAGGAGGGAGAGAGGAGATTGTGTGTACATCTGAATGTAGCCGTTGTCGATGGCGACACCGCGTGGCAGCACTCGATCGATCGCTCGTGTGTAAATCTGAGGCCGAGGCAAAGTGATTACGATCTTATTTTTGGGGGCGGGAACTTATCGCATGCATCGTGCGTTTCCATTGGACAGATATCGTGGACAACAAGGAGTTCTACCTCAGCACGGAAGTGAGACCCCCCTTCACGTACGCGTCGCTCATCAGACAGGTAACCCGGCCGTCTCTCTCTCTCCCCCTCCTCCCCCTCTCCTCTTTCTCGCCTCCCCCTCTCCTCTGTCTCTCCCTCTCTCTCCTCTTTCTCTCCTCCCCCACTAATTTCTCTCTCCTCTCTCTCTCGTCCCCCCTTCTCATCTATTTTTCCTTTCTCTCTCTCCCTCTCCTCTCTCTCCTTCATCTCTCTCTCCTCTCTCCCTCTCTCCTCTCCTCTCTCTCCTTCATCTCTCTCTCCTCTCTCCCTCCCCTCTGTCTCTCCTCTCTCCCTCCCCTCTGTCTCTCCCTCATCTCTCTCTCCTCTCTCCCTCGCCTTTGTCTCTCCCTCTCTCTTCTCTCCTCCCTCATCTCTAAACAAACAACACTCACATTTAAGTCCCGACTCCATCTTGAATTCCCTGACTGCCAGATAGCCGGTATTTTTAGGAATGTTTTTCAGTTTTTTTCTTCTGTTCTTTCTTTCCCAGGCGATCTACGACTCTCCCCGAAGACAGCTGACACTAAACGAGATCTACAACTGGTTCACCAGGACCTTCGCCTATTTCCGGCGGAACGCGGCGACCTGGAAGGTACAGCGCGTCGAGTGTCGAGCGTTAATTAATTAATGACGCGACATCGCCGCTGATTGCATTTTTAAGCATTAGCAATTACTCCTCGTCTTCCAGCACGGAGCAGGAGAACACGTTTATCCAGAGCGACGTCAATCAAAGAGCGTTGCGCAATCAAAACCGGAGTAACTACTTCAAACTAAAATAAAAAAAAAATTGCGCATTCCTGCACAACAACGTTTCAGAAAAACATCCAAGCAGAGAATCTTGACAGGAATCAGAATGATCTAACGACTAGAATTAATCGCTGTGTGTCTCTGTCTGTCTGTCTGGGCTCTCTGTCTGTCTTGTCTGTCTGTCTCTTTGTCTGTTCTCTGTCTGTCTTCTCTGTGTCTGTCTCTCTCTGTTTCTGTGTCTCTTCTGTGTGTCTGTGTCTTCTCTGTCGTCTCTCTCTCTGTCTGCTCTGTCTTTGTCTCTTTGTCTGTGTCTGTGTCTCTGTCTGTCTCTTTGTGTCTCTGTCTGTGTCTCTGTGTGTCTCTCTGTCTTTGTCTGTCTCTGTGCGCGTTCGTTCCTCACTCCCTCCTCCGCCAGAACGCCGTGAGACACAACCTGAGCCTCCACAAGTGTTTCGTGCGCCTGGAGAACGTCAAGGGAGCCGTGTGGACCGTGGACGAGATCGAGTTCCACCGGCGGCGACCGCAGAAGACCACCGGCAACGGGTGGGTGTCCTCGCCGGCGACCGCTTTAAAGAGATCCTGTGGAGTGTGTGTGTGTGTGTGTGTGTTTGTGTTTGTGTTTGGTGGCTGGCTGACTTAATTGGCCTCACCTGGCCCAGTTAGAGTCTCGGGGGGGGGGGGGAGGCTGCACACACACTCCCACAGGCTCCTATTACAGCACCAGCTGTGAGAGTAATAAGGGTGATCTGATCTAGTCGTCGTCATCGTCGATGTATGACGTGGACACTGCCACTTGTGATGTCACTGTGTCAACGTGACAATTTTGAAACTGCTGGTAATGGCTAATCACACTCACGCCTGGTGGTGTAATCGGGACCCCTCTAGTAGGGCTGAACAATTAATTAAAATATTACCGAAATTACATCATTGTTATTTATTACATCAGGGTGAAATGTGTAAATGTTTAAATATATAATAGAAGATACGGACCCCAGCAAATGTCACACAAATTATTTTCCGTTTTTTTAATTCTCTCTGTGAACCGAGCTACACGTGGTGAGCTTCTGGTGTGATATTTAGTTGTTGATGAACGGGAGCGACTACAACGTTGTGTCGTGTGATGTTGCAGGTCGGCCATGATGAAGAACTCCCAGAACCCCCCAGGCCACAGCGCGCTGCGGTCCCTCCCCCAGGTAACGCTCAGGCCACGCCTCCACCCGCTGCCACGCCTTCCGTACAGCGCAATATGTGACACCAACACGCATAACAACATGGAACGTGATGATGTGTGACAACACGTAATAACATGTAGCAACATGTAACAACATGTAGCGACATGTAACGACATGTAGCGACATGTAACGACATGTAGCGACATGTAACGACATGTAGCGACATGTAACGACATGTAGCGACATGTAACGACATGTAACAACACATGACAACATGTAGCGACATGTAAAACACATGACAACATGTAGCGACATGTAACAACACATGACAACATGTAACAACATGTAACAACATGTAGCGACATGTAACAACACATGACAACATGTAACAACATGTAACAACATGTAGCGACATGTAACAACATGTAACAACATGTAGCAACATGTAACAACATGTAGCGACATGTAACAACACATGACAACATGTAACAACATGTAGCGACATGTAACAACACATGACAACATGTAACAACATGTAGCGACATGACATTTAACGACATGTAACAACATGTAGCGACATGTAACAACAACAAACATGTAAGCGACATGTAACACATGTAGCGAATGTAAACAACACATGAACCAACATGTAACAACATGTAGCGGACATGTAACAACACATGACAACATGTACAACAGTAGCGACCTGTTCACAACCATGACAACCGTGTAACAACACGTACAAACATTAACAATGTAGCAAACATGTAGCAACATGTACAAATGTAGCGACATGTAAAAACAACATGTAGCGACATGTAAGAACACATGACAACATGTACAACACATGAAACATGTAACAACCTGACAACAATGTAACACAAACATGACAACATGCGACACCACGTAGCAACACGTGACAGCGCGTGACAACATAAAAATGCAACAGAACAGACAACAACATGTAACCACATGTAACACACGTGACGTATATTGGAGGGTGTGACAATTGGGCGACAGAAGAGAGAGTGGAGAGAGACTTCGACTGTTGCGTAACCCGTCGATCGATCAATCAATCAATCAATCAAGCCATCGATCGCTAAGTTGTCGTCGATGATGATGTTCCTCAAGAGTGTGACCGACTCATCAACCGATGTGTCCCTCCTCCTCCTCCTCCTTCCTCCTTCCTCCTCCCCCCCCCCCCCCCCCAACAGAGCGGCCTCCCCGACTGCAACATGCCCTTCTACAGCCCGGCGTCGATGGGCAGCATCCCCATGCACTCGCTGCCCCACGTGCTGCAGGAGCAGATGAACGGCGCCTTCCCGTACGCCGCCGGCTACCAGAGCGACAACAGCAGCACGCAGTCGCCGCCGCAAGCCTTGTAAGTGGCAGCCTGCAGGGGGGCGCCCAAGATCTCACTGTCCCGCCGTCGTTTCACCTCGCTTACGTCGCCGCGCCGCCGTGGGGGAAACGAACACTTTCTTCTTCTTCTTCTTCTTCTTCTTCGTCTTCTCCTTCTTCTTGTTTTTTTGTTGTTGTTTTTTTTTTTTTTTTAAACCCAACGGCGGCTAATTGCGCTGAACGCAGGACCACGTCGGTAAAGGAGTTTAGCGATGGAGACTTTTTTGGGTTTTTTTGTTTTTTTTTTGCTGCTCGACGGACGCTTGATGTTGTAAATCGAAACCCAGAAAAACTTTCTTGTTTTTTGTCTTTTGGTCGGTGTTAATCCACCGCAGCTCTTCACGACGTTGGAAGGGTGGGGGTTTGGGGGGGGGGGCGGGTGAATTATTGCGACTGTGGTGGAATTATTATTGCGACTCTCTATGGCGAGGACTCTGGCACCATGACGACGGACATTTTTAAACGTGTGTGCGTGTGTGTGGGGAGGAGAGAGAGGAACGAGAGAGAGGAACGAGAGAGACCGCCGGACTCCAGAACTCTCCGGGTGTTGGTGTTGGTGGTTTTTTGTTTTCCTTTGTAACATTTGGTACGTTTGTAGCATTTGATACATACGAAAAAAAACACATAGGATCGCTAACGACTCGAGGACGCTAACATTGGTGACGAGCGATGACAAATCACAAGCCAAGCGAGTAAAAAAAATGACTGAAATGACTTTACACACCCACACACACACAGATACAGCGCAGGCACACACACACGCACACACACTTGACCCCTGCTCCGTAATAACCCCAGCGTTGTTTTATGGCTCGCCAAACCAGCATCAAAGAGGAACAGGAGGACGAGGAGATCTGCGAGAACTTCCCCGGGTTCGAGTTCTCGGAGAGCCCCGACCACCACCTCCACCACCACCACCACCACCATCACCATCACGGCGGCCGCCATGACGACGACGACGATGACGACGACGACGACGACGATGATGACGACGACGACGCCGATGGCGGCGGAATGGGCGGCGACAGCCGCGCCCACGGCCACCCGATGCTGGCCGGCCGCGCCTACCACCCGCACCTGAGCAGCAGCAGCAGCAGCAGCAACGGCGGCGGCAGCGGCAGCAGCCCCCCCGAGCACCCGCACCTGCCGCTGGACCGCATGCCCTCCCTCTGACTAGCCCCTGCGCCGTTTCCATGGTGACGGGCGGGAGGGGGAGAAGGGGGGAGGTGTGATGGGAGGCCACGCCCCCCTCTCACCCACCCCTCCCCCCTCCACACGCCACCCCGAATCTTCAATCATCCGAAAGACTTTTCACAACGACTGGCTGCTTCGTACTCGTAACCAAACACACACACACACACACACACACACACACACACGTTGTCACACACACACACACACACACACACACACAGGGGTCGGGGGTCAGGGGTCAGGGGCCGGGGGTGACCCTGACTCGTTTTTTTGTGTTTATCAGCATTTTTTTTTTTTTTTTTGGTTCTTTCTCGGAGGATCCGTTGTGTTCGGGGTCTCATGTGTACAGCAGACGACACGAGAGGAAGGACTTGTGTCAAGAAAAAGAAAAAACAAACAACCTGTTTATTGAATCATAGTTTTATGACGCTGTTAGATTGTCTTGTTTTCTTTTTAGGTTGATTTTTTTTGTTTTTTTTACCCGTGCACACGGAAGGACCACGATGAGAGCAGAAGCCAAAGGAAAGGGAATATTTATGGTTAGCACTTCACAATGAAAGCTTTGTGTCTCTCTATCTCTCTCTCTCTCTTTATCTCTCTCTCTCTATCTCCCTCTCTCCCCACCTCTCTCTCCAGCTCTCTAGCTCTCTCTCTCTATCCCCACATCTCTCTCTCTCTCTCTCTACATGGCAGCTGTAATCCATGTAGGGACGGCCTCACTACCTGGTTATTTTTTATTTTATTTTTATATATTATACTAAAATCTGATTGTAAATGGAAAAAAGGTGATGTCGGAAAATAAACATGTCATATACACTGCCAAAACAACTTTTTGGTTTATTCATACTTAAGAACATATAATCAATTGAGAAAAAAAAATGTGTAAGTAACCTTATATTTGTGGTTTTTTTCACCCTAACCTTGAATTTCACTAAATATGCTCTCATTGAGCATGTACAAGTAGATATTATAGTATTACTATGATTGTAAACCAATATGTCTATGAATAATAAATTACTTGTGCAATGTATGTGAAGTATGAGAATATTTTCTACTCCCCTTTAAAGAAAAATACCCTCGCCTTGTTGCAGAGTGACATATCTCTCTCATATCTCTCTCATATCTCTATCATATCTATCATAGCGCTCCCATATATCTCCAATATCTCTCATGGCTCTCATATCTCCCATATCTATCACATATCTTTCCCACATCTCCATCCTAGATCTCTCATATCTATCCCATATTTCTCATATCTCCAATATCTCTCATGGCTCTCATATCTCTCTCACGTGTCTCTTATATAACTCCCATATCTATTGTATATTCTCCATTTATCTCGCCCATTTCTATCAGATCTCTCTCAGATCTCTCCCATATCTCTTTCATATCTCTCCCATATCTCAGATCTCTCAGATCTCTCATATATCTCTCAGATCTCTCATATATCTCTCAGATCTCTCATATCTCTACCAGGTCTCTCACATATCTCTCTCAGATCTCTCCCATATCTCTCTAATATTTAATGTCTGGTATCTCTTGTACCCGGGTGATGAATGGCTGGTGTGTTGACACTCTGTGCTAATGGTGTTGTGCGGTGCCGGTCAGCGGGGACCAGCGGTTAATGGAAGGAACCGGATGGTTTGACAGCTCGTGTTTCCAGCGGCCAACAGCGGCGGCGGGCCGGAGACATAAATAACGACGGCTCTGCGTGTGAAGTGTGCATGTTGTGAAGCGCCCGTCGTTGCCATGTTCGTTGCCAACGTCAGTGGCTTAGTTTGTGGGCTCCTCCAAGGACACAGGCAGGTTTGTGGTGAAAATTCACACGGTTTACTCTGAAATGATGAAAATTACGTGGATCAGACGGTCAAGTCAATTTAATTTGTATAGCCCTTAATCACCGTGGGCTTTAGAGGCCAAATTATTATGGGCCATGTGATCGCTAGCACTAGCGTGTGTGTGTGCTGGTGGCTGACTTAACCTGTGGTGCACTGATTAGCCAATGCACCACATGTGTGTAGCCCCACCCACCCCAGACTCTAACTGGGCCAGGTGAGGCTGTGGCCCCACCCACTCCAGACTCTAACTGGTCCAGGTGAGGCTGTAGCCCCACCAACCCCAGACTCTAACTGGGCCAGGTGAGGCTGTAGCCCCACCCACCCAGACTCTAACTGGTCCAGGTGAGGCTGTAGCCTCACCCACCCAGACTCTAACTGGTCCAGGTGAGGCTGTAGCCCCACCCACCCCAGACTCTAACTCTAACCCTAGTCAAAGATTGGCCCTTTATGAAAAACAATATTAATATACAGTATATTTGCAGAATAATACCAATAGAGGTATGGTGATACATTACAATGTATACAGTATATAGTGATACATGTGCAATATATGAAATACATTAAACTCTACATAACTAAATAATGCATTCAAATTGTGGACACTTTCACTCATGTGAATAAAATGCAGTCAAGTCAAGAGGCGTGCGGAGGGGCTCAATAACAATAAAATTGATGGCTACTATTATATTCTATTTATTATGAATGATCGGAGGCTCAGACTTGATGTGGATGAGGTGTAGTGTCTGATTGGACGGATGTGTGTGTGTGTGTGTGTGTGTGTGTGTGTGTGTGTGATGCTGTATGCCTCGTCTTTGCATCACTGAAACCTCTTTGAGGGTCGATGCTAACGTTCCTGCAACAGCCTTCCAGCCCACACCAGAGAGTAAGAGGTACTCATTATATATATTATATATATATATATATATATACAGTATATATATATATGTATATATGAGACCAATCAAATGTCTTGATTTATATGATCCTGTGTTGTTTGCTGAATTCCTACTGCAGTATTTAACCAGCAGTAGTACTTGCTGGTTCTGAATAGATTCAAGATTCAAGAAGCTTAATTGTCACGTACACATACAGGATATGCAGTGAAAATGTGCAACAACTGAAGGGAAAGAATCAGAATATCCACACTATTTACAGTCTTTTCAGCAGAAGGAGCAGTTTTTTATCATGATAAATATGAGCAAATAGGCAAATAAACAGCAAAAGGCACATCAACAACAAGGCAAAATATAAAAAATGCAGTCTCAAGTGTCAGGTGGTTGAATGCCTGTGTCACGTGCCAGAGATGTTTCTGTGATTCTGTCGTCGTGAGTGAGGCACACTGAGCTTGTATCCCCGACGTTGTATTACTTCCAATGGATTTCAGGAGCTTCCACCTGCCTCTGCTCCCTCCAGCACGTCTGCAAAAGATCTGGTCTGCTTTGAGTCGGGAAAGACAACAGATCCTCTCACTCCAGGGAGGCCGCTCGGCCAAATCGCCCTAATTTAGCTTGCAGGTATACTAACTGTGTATAAATATATACAAACATGACATTTAAAGTGAAATACATGTGGCAGTTAACAACAATCGGATTTCCCTGAAACCAGCTGCATCTGTTAAACTTTTAAATAACAGTTAAATAATATTGTTTGACAGTTTTGAATGATTCCAAATGTGGTTTGCACGACTTCCGTCAACAGTGGCGCTGGGCAAGTCGATCTTAAATTCTTCCAACATCACGGTTAAAACAAACAAAGGTACAACCACAGTTATATACACATACCGTATATATATATACATGTAAATATACACACAATGTTCCTGAAGTACTGAGCCCTGTCTGCTTGCCTGCCTGCCTGTCTGTCTGTCTGTCTGTCTGTCTGTCTGCCTGTTTGTCTGTCTGTCTGTCTGCCTGTTTTCTGTCTGTCTGTCTGCCTGTCTGTCTCGGTCTGTCTGCTTGCCTTTCTATCTGTCTGTCTGCTTTCCTGCCTGTCTGTCTATCTGTGTGTATATAAACCCGCCCTCCCTAACCCAGCGGACCAATCAGTGAGACCCGCGGTCCAACCCTCGGGCCAATGGCTTCCGTTGGCTGAGCACCATCTCGGAGCAGGAGTTGGACCTGAGTCCCCAGGGTGGTGGTGGTGGTCCTGGTGGTGGTGGTGGTGGTGGTCCTGGTGGTGGTGGGGCCGGTCCAGCCTGTCTCTGTGCTCAGACAGCGGGAGGTACGGCAGCAGCAGCAGCAGCAGCAGCAGCAGCAGATTCCTCACCACCGATGACTCACCACAGCCTTCCCGTAGACTGGTATTCACTCAAACAATGAGTTGCACACACACACACACACACACACACACACACTCCGTCGCCATGGTGACGTGAACGTGAAAAGACAACAAACAAACAAACAAACAAACGGACAAACAGACAAACAGACAGTGAAACAAAGGATCTCCGGGTGTGTGTGCGTGCTTGGAGGTCGTTGTTTGTTCCGTCTTTCATGTTCATTCAAATGCTAAATTCTGTATTCTCTGATTCTTCGCTTGATTTAATTCTGGATTATTTCATCTGGGATTTGGGATATTTTGGTGAAGCCAAATGAGCGGGTAGCGAAGCCAAATGAGCGTGTCCATGATTCAGACGTCATCGTTAATTAACAATCTTCTTTTAATTGGTTTTCATTCTAGATTCTCGCCCTCTGGGATTTGTGGCATCAGGAGCCAAACTATACTGGAGTCAAGCTGGACTTTCTATCTTCATCATCTTTGCTTGACTCTCTCCCCTCTCTCTCTCTCTTCTCTCCCTCTCCCCCCTCTCTCATTCTCTCTCTCTCCCCTTCTCTCTCTTCTCTCCCCCGCTCTCATTCTCGTCTCTCTCTCTCTCTCCCCCCTCTCTCTCTCTCTCTCTCTCTCTCCCATATATCTCGCTCTCTCCCTCTTCTCTCTCTCTCTCCCTCCCCTCTCTCTCTCCCCTCTCTCCCTCCTCTCTCTCTCTCTCTCTCCCTTTAAAGGGTCAATACAACCCAGTAACGCAGTGGTTATCTGTGCCTCAGAATGTCTCGGTCACATCCATGGAGGTCATATTTGACTGAGTGTTTAATGTAGTCTCTAGTTGGGGGTCGCATGGGGTGACCCCGTGTGTGTGTGTGTGTGTGTGTGTGTGGCTCATCCCAGTATCACCGTTCCCGTTCCCGTTCCCCTCCGGCGTGTCCGGGTTCACCGCATGTTTTGTTGACACACACTAATGTTCTGATTCACCCGTTGGGGTTTGTTTTTCCTCCCTTCTGTTTATTGGTTTGTTTGTTTGCTTGTTTGTTTGTTTTTGTTTTTTTAAATATTCCATGACGTCATCAGCCAGCGAGGAGGCCGCAGGGGTGACGTCGACCAGAAGAAGAGAGCGCCCCCTGCAGACACGCCGCTGTCTATCTAGTAATGCGCGATATAAACGATATACGATATAAACGATTAAAAAAAAAAAAAATGGCCTACGATAGAGATTTTAATTCTATCGCGATGACGCATGTTGATGACGCAATCTACCCGCCGCGACCCGCGAAATTTATAGCCACGAGCTGCGACGCGTCATCGTCATCTGTAGTAAACATGTTCTTTAGTTTACGTATATATGTGCCTTATACTGGAAGTATTTTATTTATTAAAAAAATGTATTGTGCTTTCATTTTGCACTTTTATGTTTTCATTTGAAGTATCTGTGCGCTACACTTAATAATAATAATTTTCTTTATTTTAAATAGCCATGGCTAA
This sequence comes from Coryphaenoides rupestris, assembly GCA_002895965.2. Taxonomy (NCBI): domain Eukaryota; kingdom Metazoa; phylum Chordata; class Actinopteri; order Gadiformes; family Macrouridae; genus Coryphaenoides; species Coryphaenoides rupestris. The sequence goes on from PIJE02001476.1 coordinate 14,595, forward strand.
TACTGGAAGTATTGACCTCATTCACAGGATCCGCTCCTTTAACAAGACAACCACCAGTTTTCATTTCATTAAGAGAACAAAATGTTTAAAACCAAATGGGTCACATTAGGCTGCAGGTAAGAAAGTTTATGTTTTGTTTTTATTTAAAGTATCTGTCATTACACAGAAGAACTTTCTTTGCCTAATACTGAAAGTATTTTCAGTTCAGTGTCTGTTCCTTAAGAAGACACCAGTTTTTTTATTTATCTGCAACATTATGTTTCCAGTTTACTGTATGATTACAGTTGGCACGGTCACAGTGCTTGCACTGCTGCCTCACAGCAAGAAGGTCCTGGGATCGATTCCCGCCTGGGGCGCTATTGACTCTGGGGTGCCCAGGTGGGTGATCTCCCGGCCTTTCTGTGTGGAGTTTGCATGTTCTCCCCGTGCTCCGCGGGGTCTCCTTACGGAGTAAAGAACCCCAAATAAAAACATGTGAAGATCGCCTCTCCTGTCCACATCCCTGACCAAGATGTGGACGTACAACCTGGAGCTGCTGGTCCCCGGGCGCCGTTGAGTTGGCTGCCCACTGCTCCTGCTGGCCGCAGGATGGGTTAAATGCAGAGGACAATTTCCACGGGCCACCCTCCCTGCATGCGCGTGTGTGTGTTTGGCGGCCACCACTTCCCGCTGTGTGTTGTGTGACCAATACGTGTGGATTAATAAAGAGATCTTCTTCTTCTTCTTCTTCTTCTTCTTTTTACTCTTTAAATACATTAACAGTTTGGCTTTCCTTAGGGTCTATGTAACCTGTTCTGAAATGGTTCTATTATAATTTATATATCGTGATATGTATCGTTATCGTAAGAGGCTGCAATGTATATCGCAACATGGATTTTAGGCCATATCGCCCATCCCTACCCATCCCTAGCGCTGCCTGGCCGCCTGTGTGCAGTTAGGAACGTTTTATTTTAACATTCAGCTTTCAATATCGATGCTGCAATATCTCAGAGAGAGAGAGAGAGTTTTACTGGAGAAGACTGTCTGAGTCTGAGTGTCGTCTCTTTAAAATACATCTCTTATTTAAATGTGTTGACACCATTTTCCTTGCCTTGCTTTATTTGCCTTTGCGCTCATATTTCTCATTCCTTTTGCTGTGAAGACTGTAAATAGTGTGTTATATATATATTATATTATATATATATTCTGATTCTTTCCCTTCAATTGTGATATTTGTGATATTTGTATTGTTCTGTTGCACATTCCGCTGAAGCATCGCCACTTTTTCCCATTTCACCGCACATCCAGTATGTGTATGTGACGAATAACCTCCTTGAATCTTAGTTTTAGTCGATCTGTCTTGTATTGATCTGAAATCAATGGATCCCAAACAAACAACAACAACAACAACAACAACAGAAGACAATACTGCTGTGAACAGTCAAATAAAACGTTTTAATATTTTTTTCCGCACCACGTCCACATCGAGTACCAGTGAGTTGACCTCCAGGGATTCTGGACCATTCTCAAGCCACTTTAGTGTGTGACTATCGTTGACTATCGCACAGTGCGCCACACACACACACACACACACACACACACACACACACACACACACACACACACACATTCTAAGGAGAGCTTTAGCGAGGACAGAGAGTCGATAATATGACCCAGAGGAACCAGTACAGTTTAATAAAGGTTACAATTTGAACCAGCAGTGAGGTTTTCTTGATAGTGGTAAATAGGTCGACCCAGAATGCACCGTTATAGAAGACGTCTCAACCGCTTCACACACAGAATATGATGACGGCTGCAACTGACCAGTGCTGTTGGCGATCGTGACATCGTCTCTGTGCTCGATGATTTCAAACGACAGACATCACGTCAAAAATACAGAAATGGAGCTTCAGTCACAGGTCTGCACGTATTGCTTAACTATGGCTTAGAATCTGTCGTCCACAGATCAATAAGGAACATTCTGGATCAATCGGGAATGATTGCGATCGTCATACCGTCATTATTGCTTGGAAGAAACCATTCACTACGTCACCATTTGTCGTTCGTCAACATGGTTTTTATATCTCTGTGTTGCATGGTTCCGATTGTTGCGCTGTTCCGAGGCTTACTTTGGCAATCAACACTATAAAGTACATTCAGGCACGACATTAAACATTAACAACGTTAAAAAAAGGAAGTAAAACAAACGCGGAACCTTCAACAAAACTATCATTGCCTTTTCATCTTCATGTGGATCGGGAGGATCGGAATATCAATCTCACATGAGTTAGCGGGCAAGGGCCGGCGTGGCTCTAAAGTATATGGAGTGAGATGCTATAACTTGTAATAGTATTGTGTTTACTGGATGTACCGTAATCCATGAAATATTGTGAAGCAGGGAACGCATCGTTGCATTCAGTGTCCGCCCCCCCCCTGCTGCTACTACACTGCAACAAGGCAGAAAAAACTCAACCGTAAGGCACTTACTGTAAATGACAAAGAGAAGGAAATGATCTCCTCCGGGTGTCTCAGATTAATCAACAGACAAAGGAAGTCAAAGGAAATTGTAAAAGAAACGTGTGAAATTGTCCAAAGAAAGTTGCGAAGGCGGCAACGCGATACTGCTTTACTTTACGGGCACAACCGTGACCGTTTGCATAGCTCCGGAAAACAAAAGAAAACGGATCAAATAAAAAGGCGGCAACATGAGGTTTTGTTGTAACGGGGGTACAGTAACTCTCCACGTGGCGCCGCGGACAAACGCGAGGAACTCAAATACAACTCGTCACGTCACAACCGCGCACAAAAAAAGCACATCTTTGAAACCGGTATCAGTCATACGTCATACTATAGTTACTGTATGTGCTATATTTCAAAACCACCCCCCAACATACTTTTATATCGGTTAAGAGGCTAAAGGCTTGAGCAACATCTCGGCCCCGCTCGTGTCGTCCCAGTGTTGTGTGAGTGTCACGTATTTCATACAGCGGTCTCCTTGGCAACACACAACCGTCAACCACTAAATAAACGGATTGATGAACATCATATAATATCACGATAACAATTTAAAAAAAAAAAAAGTACCAAAATATAATTTAGGGGAGAGAAGGGTGCTAGCTACGAAAGAAAAATTACATTTTCCTCGCTAAGAGACAAGAGTGTTTGTTAACAGTGTTGGGAAGTGTACGAGGCTTGGCTCCGCCTCGGTTAAGTTACATTACATAACATAACATAACATTGCATAACGTCACATAAAGCGGTGTAGCACAGGAGAGGCGAGGTGAGGCCGCGCACAATCGTCGCTTAAACACAGAAACACACAAAAAACCTCCCATTCTGATTGCATAATCATGACACACATCGGTTAGTTCAATCAATCAAAATAGTTTTTCGTTTCCGCACATTCGTTTGCGTGTGTCTCTCTCGGGAGACGAGTGAACATGTACAGGCTAACTACAGTAGAGTTTAATTATTATAGTTTGTTATTTCGTATGTACATTTTAACTTCAAGGGGGTCCGTCATTATTCATGTACACAATTCAAGCGGTTCAAATAAATACTTGTGCTCCTTCAAAAACAAAAACCAAACAACAAACCCAAACCATTAAATGATTTCATCTTTTCAGACCCCTTTATAAGCCCGTCTGCTCAGAGATGACTATTTGTTTGCTGTGTGTTTCCGGGGCCATTGTGAGAACGTATGCAAATGTCGCCCCCCCTTCCTCCTCCTCGTCCTCCTCATCCTCCTCCTCCTCCTCCTCTCTCTCTGGCTGGTCTCCTGATGGCAACCATGAGGGAGGCAGACACAACACAACACAACACTACACAACACAGATCATGGGAGGGACCTTGGGGGCGGACACACGGCTGGCGTCCATTGTGGTGACGCACAAAGACACAGCGATCCACCAATCAGGGGGGGGGGGAGCTCTCGTCAGCTGATCGGCGGCGATCACCTGACGTCTCATTTAAGGAAACTACGTCCAAAGCCATTAGCCGCCTATTAGCTACGACCGGGGGGCCCCTGCCTGCCTGTCTGCCTGTCTGCCTGTCTGTCTGCCTGTCTGCCTGTCTGTCTGCCTGTCTGCCTGGGGCCCTCGGGTGAATAAGACCCTTGAGAAATCGCTTGGTAGTAGTGGTGGTGGTGGTGGTGGTGGTGTTTTGTGTACAGTGCTATCTAAATGGATCCTGAATGGTTTTACTGGGTTCATTGGGTTAATTGTATCGTGTGTGAAATGTGAATCACCTAAAATCATCCGTTTGTATTTTATATTTAAAAACATCTGGAAAATTATTTAAGTTCAGTATTTGTCCTTTTATTTTCTTCTTCACATTTTAGTTTCTGCTATTTATCTCTTCATTTTCTCGTCATTTCTTCATTTGAGTCTGCGTGACGCGTATCGTATACATTTTAGTACGAGATCAGAGTGTGTGAATGCTGACGAGACAGTGTGTGTACACGACATGAACACCCGAATAAGTGGCGAGTAGTATTATCGATAAATAATTCTGTTGAACTCGGAAGACCGACGAGGATTCATTCTAAGAGTAAACTCAGTTACAACTGCAGTGTATAGGCAGTGGCACGTCCGCGTTATAAATACACACACACACACAAGGAGTGGTCAAGCACTACGGTCGTTAATAAATAGTTCTATTATTATATTATTGCTATTGATTTAAAGTGTTTCCCACGCTAAAATATATCCATGAACCATGAATTCTAAACTTCATTCTACATTCGGTGAAATCACAACAGATACATACTGTGGAATTAAACCTCTCTACCCATTAATAGATGCATATTTTTTTTTTCTATAAAAAAATTCTACTCTAAACTCATTGTCATCAGAATATTGATTACATACAAAAAAATAATTAAAATAATAATAATTAAAATCAGTCCATAAAATTAAGCTTCAGAGCACAAAAAAGATAAAAATATGAAAATATGAAACACATGTAAACATCGGGGAGGAGGAAGAGGTTGGCGACGAACCAACAGACAACAACAACAACAACAACATAAACAACAACAACAAAAAACGACGAGAAAACAACAAAAAGAGTTTCTCCAGCAGCTGAGAACGTGGTGGTCGACACAGACATGGGCTGGCAGGGGGGCAGGGTGCATGACCCCTGACCCCTTGTTCACCAGTAGAGGAGTGCAGTAGTGACCCCTTGTTCACCAGTAGGGGGGTGCAGTAGTGACCCCGTTGGCCAGTAGGGGGGGTGCAGTAGTGACCCCTTGTTCACCAGTAGAGGGGTGCAGTAGTGACCCCTGTTCACCAGTAGGGGGGTGCAGTAGTGACCCTGTTCACCAGTAGAGGGGTGCAGTAGTGACCCCTGTTCACCAGTAGGGGGGTGCAGTAGTGACCCCTTGTTCACCAGTAGGGGGGTGCAGTAGTGACCCCTGTTCACCAGTAGAGGAGTGCAGTAGTGACCCCTGTTCACCAGTAGAGGGGTGCAGTAGTGACCCCTGTTCACCAGTAGAGGAGTGCAGTAGTGACCCCTGTTCACCAGTAAGGGGGTGCAGTAGTGACCCCTTGTTCACCAGTAGGGGGGTGCAGTAGTGACCCCTTGTTCACCAGTAGAGGGGGTGCAGTAGTGACCCCTTGTTCACCAGTAGAGGGGTGCAGTAGTGCCTCCGTTCACCAGTAGGGGGGTGCAGTAGTGTCCCCTTCACCAGTAGGGGGCGCAGGACCCCCGTTCACCAGTAGAGGAGTGCTGTGCCCCCGCTCGCCAGTAGGGGGCGCAGGACCCCCGTTCACCAGTAGAGGAGTGCTGTGCCCGACGTTCACCAGTAGAGGAGTGCTGTGCCAGTATTGCCCACTAGGGGGTGCAGTAGTGCCCACGGTCGCCAGCAGGGGGGCGGGGGCGTGCGCTAACAGCCCTGGTCGTTGTCGTCCATGCTGACGCTGCTCTTGCGGCTGCTCTGTCCGGAGGCGTCCGGCGAGCGCGAGCACAGCGCCGGGTCCCCTCTGCTCCCCGGCGACAGCGTGTCGTCCATGAGGCCCGGGAGGCCCCCCGTGCTCAGGGGCCCGTGGTGGGGGTGGTGGGGCAGGTGGTGGTGGTTGTGGTGGTGGGGGCCCTCGTCGTGGTAGCCGCCGTGGTGCTGGTGGTGGCCGTCGTCCGCGTGCCGGCCGGGTTCCTGGGTGCAGCCGGCGGCGGGGTGCTGGTGGTGCTGGGAGGAGTCTGGGTGGTGCTGCTGGTGCTGCGAGGAGTCTGGGTGGTGCTGCTGGTGCTGCTGGTGCTGCTGGAGGGCGTTGAGGGCGAAGCGGTCCTGGTGGCATTCGGCCATCGCGGACTCCCTCTTGACGCAGGGCAGCGACGGCTCGGCGGAGCACAGCGGCGAGGAGGGGACCGGCAGGCCGTGGGCGCGCGCCTGCATCTCCAGCTCCTAGAGAGAGAGAGAGAGAGAGAGAGTTACTCAAGGGTCAAAGGGTCAAGGGTCAAACCCGATGAGCAAAACTGTTCCAATTAACTTGTATCCTCGTTCTCATATTCCCAATGTTACGATGCTTACATGAATACGTGTACATATAAATATAACAATAAAAATAGTCGTGCATTTTATCAACATAAAATAAGATAAAACTTTATTAATCCCGAAGGAAATTCTTGTGCCAGAGGTTGCATAAAAAATGACAAACAACATAAGAATAAAAACAATAGAATAATAAATATAAGTATAAGTATATACACCTAATAGAATAACAATAAATCTTAGAAACATTTAGTGAAAAAATAAGTTAACTAGAACAGAAATAATATTTTAAGCACTTTTCAAGACACAAAAAGACACTTTTCATCCATTTCCATACACGTTAAAAATGTGAATTAATAATTTTAAGTTAAAAGACGCCATAATAACAGCACTAACCCTCGGTCTAACTATTCTCACCTGGATCCTGAGGAGCAGGTGACGATTGGTGTGTTCCAGCTTCTTCTGCCGGCCCTCCAGCTCCTTGGCTCTCTGCTGCTCGCGCTGCAGCTTGCGGATGTAGTCCACCGACGCCTTCAGGATGGTTCCCTTGTTCCAGCGCATGTCCCTGGACACACACACACACACACACACACACACACACACACACACACACACACACACACACACACACACACACACACAGAGCGCCGCCGCGGGTTAGCAGCGAGATGGCAGAGACCCACGCAGCAAAGCACGCTGGGTTGTCGCACCGTGCGTGTGTGTGGGGAAAATACTTGATGGAATATAATATAATATAATATGCATCAGAATAGTGCACATAATGTTGAAAAGTACTATTGCACCCAATATTCTCAATATCGTGCAATAAATTACAAAAAATTACTTTTCGATACCATTGGCAACTTTTCTTTTCTAGTTAACTCTTTTTTTTCTCCTCAGCATGTGATGAATTGATGGATAATAATTCATCCATAATATGTGTATTATTATTGATTATATCATTTGTTAACACACGTACATGTCAGGTGATGGTGAATATTAGGCTACTTACGGGTCGTTTGACTTTGGGATTAAAGTTCCCAACTCCTTGATGCGGTGTTGATGTTGAACCGACGACGGCGTTCAACTGATACGGAAACAAAAGGAAGAAGACGTGTCAATAACACGGAAAACACCGATTCAACATCGAATACGGATCTGATTCAAGATGTCAAACTCACTCAGGTTATGGTTGTCCTTCTTTTGTCGCTCTTTTGCCATCACTCTCTCAGATTCTGTCAATAAAACAAACAAATCAATAAAGAGAGAGAAGGAAACAGAGGAATGAACGAAATGCAACTCCAGGGTCTGGCCGGAGTTGTGGTTAATCCTGAGCCTCCTAATCCCGGCGTGCGTGAGCGTTACATACCGACGGGGAAGCCGTCAGGGAGCTGGTAGTCGTGGATCATACTGGGAGACTGGGACACTGGGGAGGAAATAAGTGATGTAGTTGAGTGACACAGCACACAGAATACGTTACGCATTGAAACATAGAAACGTGCTGAATTCTGGCACAATGGTCACTTAAACACATAAGTCATACATAATTTTTTAATTTGATGTAATATTTTGGATGTTGGTGGCTTCGATGTGGTCGAAGCCACCAACTTCATTCCATCCAACACAGGTAATATTATATTTGTATTATTATAGAATTAAAAAGGCTTCACAAAGGCGCGTTGCTAAATAGACAGATACTGTATGTTTGTTATATTATTGTTAATTAAAAAAACAGCAGAACGAATTCTCTCCAACACAAGACAAACCCTAAAAGACTTGAATGGGTAAAGTTTTGAAAGGGTTAATACAGTATGTTGTGTATTGATTCTTGAGATACATGAGTTCACTTATGTGCGTTTTTTTGCTCACCAGAGAATTCCCTTTTGATGCTGGGCAGGCTGCCGGGGCACGAGGTCACGTCCAGACCCTGGGGGGTCAGCCCTTGGCCGCCGTACATGTCCATCAGGTTGCCACCAGGCAGCGGCATCTGAGCAGAGAGCATGATGGGAAAAATGTGTTACAAGTTAAGCCACGGCCAATCGGGTCCATCACCGCCAGCCACCTGGTTTCCATCACAGTGACTGTGTGTGTGCGTGCGTGCGCGTGTGTGCGTGTGCGTGTGCGTGTCGCGTGCGTGTGTGTGTGTCCTCTCACCGTGTTGGTCATCTGCAGGGCCGGGTCGATCAGGCCCATGATGTCCTCGTTGTAGCTTGATTCCAGGCTGATTATGTCATCGATGACGTCGTCCATCTACAGCAGCGGGAGCATATTAGCGTCAAACGTTTATTTATGAAAAGAAACCTAAAAAAAAAACAAGAATAAGAAAACCCCCAATATTGTTCCATTGAATTACCGTTAAGATTAGCTCGCTAAGATTTACATTTATATTACATTTAAGGCATTTGTCAGACGCTTTTATCCAAAGCGACTTACAAAGAGTACATTTGTTGAAAGAGAGACAGCAATATATCACTGTGGTACATAAAGATAAGAATAGAACAGGTTTCAAGCATTCATAGTTGCAAGGTTAATAGAACGAGTTTCATAATCGCTAGGTTGTCTGCATAATAGCTGGGATAAGAGCAGACGTGTCATTCTGAGTGTATTACCAACATCTAAGAACATCTACTGTATTCTTTTCACCTCTTTTTCACAATTGGAGTTGAGTGTCAGTAGGGCCATGGGGCTGTTGGGGGCGCTGTTGCCCGGCCCGGGAGGCATTCCCGCGTGGTCCGACGAGGACGACGGCGGCGGCTGCTGGTGGTGTTGGTGGTGTTGGTGGTGTTGGTGGGGGGGGCACGACAGACTCACCACCTGGGAGCCCAGCTTGCCCAGGTAGCGCTTTACCTGCTGCTGCCGAGACTGCTGCAGGTGGTACTTGGTGGGGTTCTCCAGGTGCGTCTGGACCTATGAGGGGACGCAGGGAGGGGGCGGGAGGGCGGGAAGTGGAGTTAATTCATTAAAATATTCCTTAAAAATAGCAAGGAGTGGGAAGAGGTTGGTTGCTGCGGAGGCATTTGTGGACGCCTGCCGCAAAAAAGCACTTTTGGGAGTGTTGCTCGTCAACGTGGATTGAAAACGTCTCGTTGAAATGCCCAGAGTTTGGATCCAGGTCTGACTAGGGCTGGGCAATCTGGCAAAAAATATAATCAAAATTCCAATTGTTCTATAACAATATATAATTTGATAATGCTGCCAATTTGAAGAGTATCCTGATTATGACAAATGAAGAAGACACAGAGGGTTCATTAGTTAAACTGCAGAACAGTTTATTAACAAAAAATAATGTCAATATTAAACACTGCAAACATGCTGTAATAGCTTTAATAAAACAACAACGCCTTCCAAATGATTTAAATGGAAATAAAACTGAAAGCTGGGCAGCAAACATCTCACATGTTTTTCGAGGAAGACAAAAAATAGTAAAACAAGTGACTCAAAATGCTCTGTGCAACTTTTAACTTCGCTTAGTTTATTCCTAGTTTATTTTTCATCATTCTGTTTTTATACTGTATCGCTATGTAACTTCGGGATAAATAATTTTCCTTCGGGATAAATAAAGTTCTATTCTATTCTATTCTATTATGAGGTGGTTAAATCAGAGGTGGGCAAACAGTCCTGTAATAGGACTCAACTTAACACATTCATAGTGTGGTGTCTGAGAGTTGAGTGTTACTTTTAAGTCAGTTATCTTCTGTTTTGTGCGCCTTGTCGATTTTTAAAGTCACCAAACCAAACCAGTTCCATATCATAGACTTCGTGAAGCGCTTTTTTGTCGACAATTTGGTCACTTTGTCACTCGTGTTCCTCGCCGGTGTCACTCATGCTGTTGTCCTTTGTATAAATGGCCGTGCCGTGGTATAAATGGGCGTGTCGAGCCAAAACACTGCAGACCGATTGGCTGTCGTCGCGTTTATTTCCGGTGCGTCACGACGCTGCTGTCAGATCTATCAAGAAAAATCACGAAGGCTGATAGATCGAGATCGATGAATAGCTCGATTCATCGCCCAGCCCTAGGTCTAACAGAATCCAATCGATCGCCCGTTCAAACTGCTCATCACTTTATGACAGCCTTGTCCGTCGTCACCAATTTGCAATCTCAGGATTTGTGTTGAATTACTTGTGAGGCGAGAACGGAAATCCACACACACACACACACACACACTGTTCATCTTCGTCTCAACCCTCGTAATGTTTGCTTCGCTTTCTGAATGCATGAACGTTGTACACATGACAAGATTATGAACCATTTCTAGCATCCTTCGTATTTGGACTGAGATACTGTACATTTCCCAATAGACGTATTTTGTTCACACGCTGTCAGACGGATATACAGACAACAGGTCGAGGGGTTGCCCGTTGCACGACAACCTTTGACAAAAGTGTCTGAAAGTTTCAGACGTTCGTGCCGTCAATCCCCACAAAATAAATGCAATAAAACAAAAGACGAAATAGTTTCGGAGGGTCATTTGGAACATACCTGAAGAGGATAGTATCCCAGCATCTCCAACATTGTGAAACCCTGGTCTGTTATGAAGGTCAAAGTGTGATCAGATCTGTTGAGTTAAGCTAAGACTACGAAGACCACAGCTCTCTCTCTCTCTCTCTCTCTCTCTCTCTCTCTCTCTCTCTCTCTCTCTCTCTCTCTCTCTCTCTCTCTCTCTCTCTCTCTCTCTCTCTCTCTCTCTCTCTGTCTCTCTCTCTCCAGAGTCAGCCCGTGTTTGGAGAACATGCCCACCGAGGGAAGCTTTTAAAGGGCTGAGAAATGTCATTAGTTATGCACATTAACAGAAAATTTGGTAAAAGGACAATAGGCCTTTTCAAAATTGTGTTGTTTTATGTAAAAGCGGAATTTATGCCTTTATGGCGTCCCCCCTTGACGTCAGAATAGGCCACAAACAATTAGTTCCTTTCTTATGCCGAGGGTCCGCGCTCGCTAACCCTGCGCCCGGGGGAGGGGGGGGGGGGGGGGCCCTCCGATCGGCCATCTTCACCCTCTGGACGCAGGTTCCACTTCTTTCAATGCTGCAACTCATCCGCACACACAAAGGTCCCATTACAGCCTTCCTATCTGCAGCCCCCCCTCCTCCTCCGTGCTTCTAAAATTAATGTGGTGATTAGGAGGGAAGTTTAGACTTCCTAGAAAACCACAATACAGCAGAATGTTCTCCTCGCTTCTCCACGTCTGAGGCTAGGACTGCGCACCACCGCACGCTGTCTGTCTGCCCTGTCCTGTCTGTCTGTACGTCTGCCTGTCTGTCTGTCTGCCCTCTGTCTGTCTGCTCTCTCTTCTGTCTGCCCTGTCGTCTGCTGGTCTGTCTGTCTGTTCTGGCCCTCTGTCTGTCTGTATGTCTGGCACTCTGTCTGCCTGTCTTCTGCCTCTGTCTGTCTGCCCTCTGTCTGTCTGTCTGTCTGTCTGTCTGTCTGTCTGCTCTTGTCTGCCTGTCTGTCTGCACTCTGTCTGTCTGTTCTTGCTCTCTGTCTGCCTGTCTTCTGCACTCTGTCTGTCTGTACGTCTGTCTGTACGTCTGTACGTCTGCCCTGTACGTCTGTCTGTCTGTACGTCTGTCTGTCTGCACTCTGTCTCTCTGTCTGTCTGTACGTTGCCTGTCTGTCTGCTCTCTCTCTGTCTGTCTATCTGTCTGGTCTATCTGTCTGTACTCTGTTGGCCTGTCTGTCTTGCACTCTGTCTGCCTCTGTCTGTGTGCCTGTCTGTCTGCACTCTGTCCGCAACTCGTTCCTCGATCCTTTCATGAACTGACTTTATGTGTTTTATGCATTTGTTTTGCTGTCATGTTGAACTTAAGACCACACTTTCCATCTATTTATTGATCTCTCTCTCTTTAGACATAGATAGATAGATAGATAGATAGATAGATAGATAGATTAGTATTTAGATAGAGAGAGAGAGAGAGAGAGACAGAAGAGAGAGACAGAGAGAGACAGATATATATATAAAGTATATACACAGCATATACACCTTCCATCGCAGGTCATCTCCTGCTGTGGGGAGGCCGGTGTCTTCAGGTGCATGTGATGGACTGAATGGCCGCTCACACCGCGGTCATTATGAGGTCACAAAGCTGACATCACCGCAGGGTCCACGTTTACAACCTGCGAGTGACAACACAATAGCCCCGCCCCCCCCCGGGCCACGGCTCGTCTCGTGCTCGTGACTCACTGTATGCTCATTCGTTGAATAGCTTCCTCTGATCGTTGACGTAATTGCACCAATAATAATAATGAGGATGATGAGGGTGATGATGATGATGATAGTGAAGGCAATACTGATACGTCGTAGTGTGACTTTTTTCGAAATGTGTTTGCGGTGGTGCGTGTTTTATAGAGACGCATGACCATCGGCTACATGGAAGTAATCCTCGGTTCACACGTCCGTCGCGTGCAGAGAACCTCGGCTGAGCCGCTCGAAGTGTCGCAGCGTCTCGCCAGCGATGTGGCTTTAAGCCGCCGCGGGAACTTTGGAGCGTGTTTGAACTCCTTAGCTTGAACACACGTAGCTTAGCGGGCCGCTCTGTTGTCTCTGGGTCTCTGAGATGCGAGTCACACACATGCACCACAGCACACAACACAGACACAGACACACAAAACACGCGCACACACACACACACACACACACACAGACAGACACACACAGAGACATATATAAATACATACACGCACACAGACACACAGACAGACCACACACATATATAAATACATACACACACACACAGACGCACACACGCACACAGACACACAGACAGACCACACCACACACAGACAGACACACACATATATAAATACATACACACACACACAGACGCACACACGCACACAGACCAAGGACAGACACACACACGCACACAGACAGACAGACACACACACACAGACAGACACACACATATATAAAATACATACACACACTAGTCTGTAGCACAGACACAGATCTCATCGCTGGGCTGTAACTGGCCCTCGACCGACCAGAAATAGAGCGAGGCAATACAATGTTTGACTGTGGGAGACGCACACACACACACACACACACCCCCTAACACAGACACACAAACACTTGCACACATCACAACCCCTTGCTTGTTCTGTTCCTGTCTAAAAATATTATTCACCCAAAACGCAAGAGTTCAAAAGCGGCCATTGGGGTGAATTCAGCGACACAGAGGACTCCACTGTACCCCCATCACCCCCGAGAATGAAAACTATAATAATAGTAAGAAAACACACACACACACACACACACCACACACACACACACACACACCACACACACACACACACACACACACACACACACACACACACACACACACACACGACGCTTTGATAGTGAACTGCTTCTCCCCCCTCCCCTCTCCCCTCCTCTCCTCCCCTCTCCCCTCCTCTCCTCACCCTCTCCCCAGCTTCCTCCCCTCTCCCCTCTCCCCTCCTCTCCCTCACCCCTCTCCCCCTCCTCTCCTCCTCCTCCCCACCTCTCCCTCCCCTCCTCAACCCTCTCCTCCCTCTCCTCACCCTCTCCCTCTCCTCTCCCCTCTCCTCACCCCCTCTCCCCCTCCCTCTCCTCCTCTCTCCCTCCCTCTCCTCCCTCCTCTCCTCCACCCCTCTCCCCCCGCTCCTCCCTCTCTTCCCCCTCCCTCTCCTCCCCCTCTCCCCCTCCTCTCCTCCCCTCTCCCCCCTCTCCTCTCTCCCCCTCCTCTCCCCCTCTCCTCCCCCTCCTCTCCTCACCTCTCTTCCTCCCCTCTCCTCACCTCTCTCCCTCCCCTCTCCTCACGCCCTCTCCCCTGCTCCTCCCCTCTCCTCACCCCTCTCCTCCCCTCTCCTCTCTCCCCTCTCCTCAACCCTCTCCCCCTCCTCTCCCCTCTCCTCCCCTCCTCTCCTCACCCCTCCTCACCCTCTCCCCCTCCTCTCCTCACCCCTCCTCTCCCCCTCCTCTCCTCACCCTCCTCACCCCTCTCCCCAACCCTCTCCCCCTCTCCTCACCCCTCTCCTCCCTCCTCTCTGGGCCCCTGTGTGCCATCAGAGCACCGTTGTTAATTGTTAATTGTTGTAGTTAAGATAGCATCAAAGTGTAAAGCTTTCCTCAGGGATGTCCTACATCGTCGTGGGTGATTAAGTAGGACAGTGTGGACAGAGGACGGTACCCTGGGGGCCAACCTGCTGGTCAGGATAGGTGCTGTGGACTACAGGGCCCTGCCTGCTGGGAGATATGATAGATCAGAACTGTGATTGGTGGAATACACGATTTCATTTTGTATATTTACGCCTGAAAAATCAAATTTTTTGTCGGCGGCCATCGATGCTGTTGAGTTCTTCGCTGCGTTGTCCATGCGGAACAAATTGGTTCAGAGAAAGGAAGAAACATCCATGGGTTGATTTTAGGTGAATTCTTCTAATTTAGACACAATCTAAATTAATTTTGAGCAACGATGTTGGCGGCAGTGAGTTCATGATTATACATTCACACACACACACACACACACACACACACACGCACACACACACACACACACACAGAGAGAGAGAGTCTAGCGATGCCATTTAAGACACTGCGGTATTCGTCACGTTGTACAAAAAGGCCAAACCACACCACTGATCTCTGTCGGCCTCTCTTCACGGTCTTCACGGCGTTTCCAGAACAAAAAACCGACCCAATTATGAGTGGGCAGGCGGGGGGGGGGGGAATACATATAATAACTTGCTGAGGCGCGGCATCAACACCACCACCACCCTGACAACAAGACAGCCCTTTGTACATCTCAGCACAGTTTGATCCATTAAAAGTCCTCTGGGCCGCCCGTTACCAGTGTAACCCCCTCTCACACCCCACACACACACACACACTTCCCACCATCATTCTAGGACTGTATTTGTCACGTACACATGCAGGACATGCAGTGAAATTAAAAAGTGGCGATGCTTAGATAACATGATTGGAGGGATCACAATCAGAACATCGAGAATATCTACAATATTTACAGTAAAAAGGAAAAAACTGCAGGGATGAGAAATATAAAAAATGCTAAATATCTAAAAGGTAGTATAAAAAATATGAATACAAATATAGAATACGGTGATTTACATTTACATTTACATTTACATTTAGGGCGACTAAAATTTAGAGTGACTTTGTAAGTCCAAAGCGACTTACAAAGAGTACAGACCATGTATGTCTGTCTGTATGTATGTATGTCGTAAGTCATAAGCATGTGTGCATGTGTGCCCTGGTGAGGTCAGAGTTCACAGGCCTGATGGTCTGCGGAACTAAACTCTGTTTTGGTCTCTGTTCTGAATACAGACAACAACAACAATGCAGAACACTGTGCTTCTAACACTCCATTTAGAAGAGGCATGGGTGAGGAGAGGGGAGGAGAGGAGGGGGAGAGGGGTGAGGAGAGGAGAGGAGAGGAGAGAGTGGAGAGGGGGGGGAGAGGGGGGGAGAGGGGTGAGGAGAGGAGGGAGAGAAGGGTGAGGAGAGGAGGGAGAGAGGGGTGAGGAGAGGGGAGGAGAGGAGAGGGGTGAGGAGAGGCAGGGGAGAGAGGGGAGGAGAGGAGGGAGAGAGGGGTGAGGAGAGGGGAGAGAGGAGGGGGGAGAGGAGAGGAGGGAGAGAAGGGTGAGGAGAGGGGTGAGGAAGAGGAGGGGGAGAGGGGAGAGGAGGGGAGAGAGGGGAGAGGGGTGAGGAGAGGAGGGAGAGAGGGGTGAGGAGAGGAGGGGGAGAGGGGTGAGGAGAGGAGGGAGAGAAGGGTGAGGAGGGGAGAGGGGTGGAGGAAGAGGAGGGGGAGAAGGGTGAGGAGAGGAGGGGAGAGGGGTGGGAGGGAGAGGAGGGGGAGAGAGGGGAGAGGAGAGGAGGGAGAGAGGGGTGAGGAGAGGGAGGGGAGAAGGAGGGGGAGGGGTGAGGAGAGAGGGGTGAGGAGAGGGGAGGAGAGGGGTGAGGAAGAGGAGGGGGAGGAGGAGGAGAAGGAGGGGGAGGAGAGGGGTGGAGGAGTAGGAGAGGGGGTGAGGAGATGAGGGGGAGAGGGGTGAGGAGGAGGAGAGGAGATAAGATAAGATGATAGAGCTTTAGTAATCCCGAAGGAATTTCTTGTGCCAGAGGTTGAATAGCAATAGAATACAATAGAGAAATAAACAGGGAGGGAGAGGGGTGAGGAGAGGAGGTGAGGAGACGAGAGAGGAGGGGGAGAGGGAGGAGGGGGAGAGGGGAGGAGGGGGGGGGGGGGAGCAGAGCCATTTGTTATGCGGCTTCTCGCGAATGCTAACGCGGTGCTTAAGGTAAACACACAGATATCATGACGCCGGTCGTATATCGCCGACGACGATCGTCATCCGGCGACGTTTACGAGGCCTCGTTTAGACCGCCTCCTCTCTACCTCTGCTTATGAATCCTGCATTGAGGCGTTGTGTTTCTGTTACCTATCACCCTTGGGTGTCCTGAGGGTGGAGGTGGTGGAGGTGGAGGTGGAGGAGAGGGGGGTGAGAGGTCGCATTTCCTAAAGAACAACTTTTCGAGAATTACTCGACTCGACTCAATGACTCAAGCCTCACACTTTTCACTATATTACCACTTTTAATTTGATAGTTCATATTTATATGTGGTCTCACTTTTATCCAAAGAGACCCGGGAACAATCCAAGGCTATAGATTGAAATGACTCAAAAGTAAAGGTGTTCAATGTTTAATGTTCAATGTTATGCAACGATAGAACAAAAGCACATTCCTTGTTTTTAAAAACTAAGGCAATAAAGCTGATTCTGCTAGATTCTGATAAAACCTTACCACACTAAAAACAGGATGTCGTTGCGTTCCTTCTGACCGCCGTTGGCCGTCGTCTGTTTGACTTTATTATTTCTTTCTCGACACCGACGTCATAAAAAGAGACTCTGCTACAGTCTCGCCGTGAGTCCTTGCAGTAATTGCCTAATCCCCGTCCGACCCCCGAAAAAAGGACACACTGTTTAGAGACAATTTGTTCTCTCCTCACGGTCCGATAAATCCGTTAAATTAAGAAATCTCGAAATCTTTGGTGACCCGTTTAGGAAGTGATCCTCCATAACGTTCAAAGAACCCACCGCCTCTTCCTCCTCCTCCTCCTCCTCTCCTCTTTAAATGTGCCAGCGAGACGGGTGGGGGGAGTGGGGGGCTAATTACGAGCATTCTTCGCTGAATTAGCGCTGGCTGTGTGTGTGCTAAGAGCTCCTGGACTCGCACTGCTCTCCTGATCCCCAAACTGATCCCCTTTGCGTATATTCCTCCTCCTCCTCGGCCCGGGGGTCAGAGGTCACTCGTTAATTAAGGAGCCCCGTCGATCGCTCTGTAGCTCTAGAACTCATCTGAGCTCCACGTTTGCACCTCTGGGCTCCGCCTGGTACACCCCCGAACGCTAATCTGCTGCCCACAGACGTGAGGAGCAGGTTACCGCCACCGCCCTCCAACCAACCCCCTGCTCCCCCAGCGCCAGGGCAGAAAGATCGCTCCAGTTTCTTTCAGTTCTTTTCAGTTGGCGGACTTCAGTGAATGAAGAATGTCTGTAAGCTGGTGCCAAATCAAAAGGAGAACAAAAAAGACCACCTTTTAGCATGAGGGGGGTGAGGGTCTGCATTGTGGGATGTGTGTGTGTGCGTGTGTGTTGTGTGTGTGTGTGTATGTGTGTGTGAGTGAGTGAGTGTGTGTGTGTGTGTGTGCAAGCGAGTGTGTGTTTGTGTGCTCGTGTGTGTGTGTGTGTGTGCAAGCAAGCGATTGTGTGTATGTATCTGTGCATGCATGCGTGTGTTCATGCGCATATGTGTGTGTGTTTGTGTGTGAGAGAGCATGTGTGTGTGTGTGTGTGTGTGTGCAAGCAAGCGATTGTGTGCATGCATGCGTGCGTTCATGCGCATCGTGTGTGTGTGTGTGTGTGTGTGTGTAAGAGAGCGTGTGTGGTAGGGGGGGTGCTCGCTCAACCACTCAGAGGGTTGTAGATTATGCAGAGCAATGTGTTTATGCTAGATAATGATTGCGATGGTTTCCATGGAGATACGTGTGTGTGTGTGTGTCCCGTCCACCGCTGATGGAAGGCATTACTCTGCATATCAGAACTCAAGCCCGACTATTACAGTGGCAGGGTATGGGTATGTGTGTGAGGATGGGGTCTTATTTTGTTCATTAATAATTGTCTACTTAAGTAGTTACATATTTACATTGAGGGCATTTGGTTGAAAGAGAGAGGATAAGAATAGAGCAGGTTTCAAGCATTCATAGTTGCAAGGTTAATAGAACAAGTTTCATAATTGCAAGGCGGCCGGCATAATATCTGGGATAAGTTCGTTTACACAAACGTTTTCGTGTTGCAGGACAAGACGCGGTTTGGGGAGAGATTCTGCGTTCTGAGTTGTGTGGCGGCGTGACGGTTAATGAAAGTACGCAGATGAACCGTAAACGTTTGGCACGGGACTGACTGACCGACACGCATTCCCTGAAGTGCATTTTTAGAGACGCTCACTCATGACCACGCTGAGTACGTACGACAAAGACGGCAAAACCATCACCGATCTGTCTTTGTGTTCACGAAAAGGTCAAAAGAGGTGAAACATTTGGCGACGTTGCTCAATACACACTGTACACAATATACACACAGCTGTATTGATTGATCATGCTTCATATTTTTCATAAAAACAAGTAATTCGATAAAAAAGTCTAAAAGACAATTAGCAAAACCAGCATAAAACAGAGACACGTTATTCTCAATTCCAACCTGTGTGCACACGTTACAAGATTTGTTTGCGTACGAGTTTCTTGAAGAGACACCCAACGAAATGTCAAGAGGAAAAAGCAGCAACAGCGAAAATATTAAACTTACCAAAGTGCCTTTTTTTTAAACGGTATTCTCATGAGACTTGAAGTTGCATGGTCAGTCGTAATATCTTATCGTAATATAACTTGTTGTTTGGGGTACCGGACCTCGGGGGGACCGCCGGGGAATCAAAGCTGTGAAGAGATGTGAATGTAGCTGAGCAAATAGGATTAAAGATGGCTAAACCCCAGCGGCTGGAGGCACAGCGTGCATTAAAGAGGAATTCTCTCAGGGAAAGATAATCCGTATATACGCCTTTTAACACACACCTCATACTCCCAGACCTCGTCGTAGAGAGACGCCACTCTCTCCCCCGCCGCCAACAACTCTCCCGAGCAAAGAAAGTGTTTTATTTTGTCCAACTTTATGGCAACTTTGGATACTTTTGCATTCAATCCTTTACTACATCTAGTACTACGACAACTATGTCACTTTATACCACTGTTACCGCTAATACTACCCCGACTACACTTCACAATACGATTACTGCTGCTCCTTCAAAAACAGCAGGAGCTCAGGAGGAAGAGCAGGCTGTGTAGCAACCGGTGGGTTGCGGGTTCGATTCTGTGTCGAGGTGTCCCCGAGCAAGCTAGATATACACACACACACACACACACACACACACAGTCTCAGACACAAAAAAGCACAAATTACTAACTACTAACTAACTAACTAACTAACATAGTTAAAAGCACTCATAAATGTTCATGATGCTTCATCAGTCAGATGACTATTTATATATATATACTATATTATATTACTATACTATACTATATACTATATTATATATACTAATACTATACTATATTATAATTTTATAAAGCATATTATAATGACTTATAAGGTCAAATACCATAGTAATTAAATATCATAAATATCATAAATAGTAATTCCTCACAACCTCAGACATTTTTGCCAGGATCATAGTGTTATAATTATCATAGCTGTAATACATTATAATCAATGAATAATGCATTCTTATCACTGATATAATCATTATAATGTGATTATACTCTAAGTAGCCATTCAGCCCCTCGCCCCCCCAAACCTTTTGTTGGTAAATCATTTACATACTAACGTCAAATATGCAGCTCAGGTAAATAGTTTCAGGCATTATCCATCAGTTGAGTCAATTCAGAGAGAGGTTTAGAGAGAGGGGTTTTTAAAGGGAAAACATTAAAACAAATAAACTAACATCAATGTGGTTTTGTATTTTCTTGACTTTACGTAAATCAAACAATGACCAGTTATAGTGAAGTCACTGTAAGTACACGAGGTGTAAGCACTGTAATGCTATACTACAACTATACTGTACCTCTTTATTTCCTTACTTCACTTAAAGCACCCGATGACCACTTAAGAGTAATTAGAATCACATTACAATGCATTAGAGCAGTGATTGACGATTATAATTATTACTTTATTACTTTATCAATGAGAATTATAACACAATACGATCCTTGCAACAACAAAAAATGTCAATGAGTGACCAGCAATTCTGACGTATTTTGACACTTGAATCCACAAGTAGTTCTAACATTGTTTATAATGTGTTGTGTTGTTGCTATGTTATAATGTATGATTGTTATAAAGCATTAGGAATATTTATGAGTGCTTATAATGGGTCGAAGCAGATTTAGAACGCAATATTGGACGTATGGATGGAAGTATTGGACCGTTGGACTGGCAATTACACTAGAATCTCATTCATCATTTATCATTATACTTTATCATCACATGTTGCTGCTGCTATCTACTATTTGTTTATGCTCGTGTAAAAATATTACTGGAATGCACACAGACACTTTTACTACATTTTTGCACCACCACCCGTAGTATTGCGACTCTTACCGCTTGTACTGTACTTATTAGGTACTATCTTACTAGAATGTATGTTCAGAAGAATACTACAGGAGTGAATGGGGAGTAAGCATTCCATTGTACTTGTTACATATGGCAATAAAGAATCTTGAATCTTGAATCTTTATCATGCATCACAGACGTGGTGGCTGTCATAGGGAGACCCCGGGACCCCCGAGTGTGTGTCTTACCTTCAGCACCTCCATGGGCAGCGGGCCAGGGGGGGTCACGCTGGGGGGCGCGCTCACGTCGATGGCGGGCGTCTGGGCGCCCAGGGAGGGGGCGGGGCCAAGACCCAGACCGAGGCCGTGCTGCGGTGGCGGCGGCGGCGGTGGCTGGTACTGCTGCAAGGTCTGCTGCTGCTGCTGCTGCTGCTTGCTGCTGCTGCTGCTGCTGCTGGCTGCTGTTGCCGGTGCCGATGCTGCCTGAGCTGCTGCTGCAGCTGCTGCTCGCGGCGTTCCTGTTCCTGCAGCTGCTCCCGCATCAGCTGCTGGCGGAGCAGGATCCGCGACGTGGTCACAGCCGCCGCCGCCGACAACGAGCCCGTCGATGGAGGCTTGGAGGAGCCATGGTGGTCCGGCGGGCTGCGGAGGTGGTGGTGGGGGGGGGAGACCCACGTCACGCCACGCACACACACACACACACACACACACAGACACACACACACACACACACACACACACACACACACAGACAGACACACACACACCAGACCAGGTTAGTGTCGTCGTTGTTGTGGTCTGTGAGGGTGAAGAGTGTGTAAAGGGTGTGTGCTGCACAGAGAGAGAGAGAGAGAGACAGAGAGAGAGAGACAGAGAGACAGAGAGAGAGAGAGAGAGAGAGAGAGAGAGAGAGAGAGAGGGGGAGAGAGAGAGAGAGAGGGAGAGGTGGAGAGAGAGAGGGGGAGAGGTGGAGAGAGAGAGAGAGAGGGGGAGAGAGGGAGGAAGCAAGACATGGAGATGTGGAAGAGTAAATATTGAACCTAAGGCCCGGCTAGTGTAACCAGAAGGTCGAGTCAACAGCATAATGTGTGTGTGAGGGGTCATCGGAGGAACAGGCCCTGCGGAGATGCAAAAGTTCAAATAGTTGCACAAGCAGAGGTTATCGATGTGTGTGTCTGTGTATCTGTGTGCGGACGGGCGGTTTGCTTCGATGTAGCCGCGAAGGTCGGAGTTCAAGCTCGAGAGAAGACGATGTCGCCTTTCGACAGCCACAGAGAGGAAGATTAACTTTGCCACAAAGACTGTACATAAATAAAAACTATAGCATGAAAGACGGGCGCATTTTCAGCGCCACCTTCACAAGGTAAAATGGATTACATTTATATCATCGCTTTTATCCAAGCGCTTTACAGTATTGCCTCACATTCACCCATTCATACACCGACGGCGGTGTCAACCATGCAAGGTAACAACCAACACGTCAGGAGCAGGTAGGGTTAGGTGGTGTCTTGCTCAGGGACACCTCCACACTTAGCTAGGTGGAGCAGGTAGGGTTAGGTGGTGTCTTGCTCAGGGACACCTCCACACTTAGCTAGGAGGAGCAGGTAGGGTTAGGTGGTGTCTTGCTCAGGGACACCTCCACACTTAGCTAGGAGGAGCAGGTAGGGTTAGGTGGTGTCTTGCTCAGGGACACCTCCACACTTAGCTAGGAGGAGCAGGTAGGGTTAGGTGGTGTCTTGCTCAGGGACACCTCCACACTTAGTAGGAGGGGGAGGAGCCCGGGGATCGAACCAGCAACCTTCCAGTTGCCAGACAACCGCTCTTATACCTCCTGAGCTACTGCCGGCCCATATCTTTAAGATATTTAAAAAACGGGATTCTCCGAGGAGCAACGGACAAAATTGAGCGTGTCAGCCGAGCAATGCGGCTTCAGCGGGAAAAAAGAAAACACAACACTTCTCTCTTTCTCTTCCTTTCTGTTTTCACAGTTCACGTTAAAATTAGACGTCGAGACCCAGCGCTCCTAAAATAGCCGTCTGCTCGGCGAGGGCCTCCGTCTGTGTCTGAGCGAGGGGCCCGTCTCAGAGAAACCCGCCGAAAAACTGGAAAAAAAACGTCCAGCCAATCCAGCTGTGCAGTAATCGCACTAATTAGCTGAGTGCAGTCAAACACATGCGAGGCCGACCCGAGTGTACACACACACACACACACACACACACACAGAGACAAGCACACACACATGCACACGCACGCACACACACATAGACACACACACCACACACATACACGCATAGGCTCACAGGACACACGCGCATACACAAGCACACACACACATGCACGCACACACACACACACTCACGCATAGACACACACACACACATAGGCTCACAGACACACGCGCATACACAAGCACACACACACATGCACGCACGCACACACACACTCACACATAGGCATAGACACACACACACACATAGGCTCACAGACACACGCGCATACACAAGCACACACACACACATAGACACACAGACACACACCTAAGCTCACACACACACACAATAAGCTCACAGACACATACAGGCACACACCCACATAGACACGCCACGCACGTGCACACACGTTGCATAGACACACACACACACATAGGTTCTCACACACCACACACACACACAAACACACACACCACCTCCTCCTCCATGTTCCTCTGCATACCATAATTCCACGTTACTGCATATAATCTCATTGTCCAACATCATAATCTCTCAACTCAGATCAGAAACACGGCTTTGCTATTGTAAAAAGGGGGGGGAGTACAGACCAGGGTTATTATAATATTATATATATTATATATTATATTATATTATATTATATTATATTATAGTCTATCTATATTATCATCAGTGGGTAGTAAGCTATACTCTAGGTGTCTCTTGTCTCTTACTCCAAACATCCCAAATGCATTTTCATCTTTACACAAACATGCGATAAATACATAATTTCTTATTTCACGGTTCACTCTGACCTACAATGACGGTTATTCATGTTTTATTGACACCAACAAATTGCAATTATTAACAACAACGCAGATGTTTTCATGTGTCTTTGTGCTACCGGAAAAAAAAGCAAAAAATAATCACCCACAGGAACAGAGAGTAACGTTGTCATCCTGATTGGGAAGCGGATTTGTTTGAAGCGTGTCTGGAAAATGTGAACAGACAGAGCGAGCCGCGATGACTGTGATACACACACCACAGATATTACACTTAAAAACCAACACACACACACACACACACACACACACTCTCACAAACTCACACATTGCCAGTGTGCAGATCCTTACAGTTAACAGTTGTTACCAGTACACGTACAGTATGTTTCCCCAGAGCTCCACAGAACACGTTCCACTCTGGTGTCATAGAACCAGGACTCATGTTCCACCACAGAACCATAGTGGTGTATCATTGTGTTGCGTGATTTATCATTTAAATCAACATTTAAATCAAAGTGTGTGTCTATAGATGCATGTATACTGTATACTGTATAGTTCACTGCCAATACTGAGTCAATGTCTTCTGCTAAAACCAAGCACAAAAACATTGTATTAGTGAACCCAGGAGACTGCTTCTTTCTGCCAAGAGTTAAATGTTTGGGATTTTTGAATTTGTCTCGATCGCACCTTCTGATGGCAGCTTTGGAATCCTTATTGAGAACTGCTGTGCTTTGTGCCGACTCCATCAATATCTGTAGGCCATGCTATTGTAGGCTCTCAAACAGAGCCTGTAGACTTATATCTCTGTAGTTATACCTCTGTAGACTTATATCTCTGTAGTTATACCTCTGTAGAGTTATATATCTGTCGTTACAGTATACCTAGTTATATCTATGTAGAGTTATATCTCTGTAGTTATACCTCTGTAGAGTTATATCTCTGTAGTTACAGTATACCTCTGCAGAGCTATATATCTGTAGTTAGGGTTAGGGTTAGCAGAGTTATATCTGTGTAGAGTTATAGAGCTATAGCTGTGTAGAGTTATATCTGTGTAGAGCTACATCTGTATAGAGGTATATCTGTGTAGAGGTATATCTGTGTAGTTATATCTGTGTAGAGTTATATCTGTATAGAGTTATATCTGTATAGAGTTATATCTGTGTAGAGTTATATCTGTGTAGAGTTATATCTGTATAGAGTTATATCTGTGTAGAGTTATATCTGTATAGAGTTATATCTGTGTAGTTATATCTGTATAGAG